>PVKP010017819.1:0-45356 GCA_004027715.1 Plecturocebus donacophilus | reverse complement strand
CTAGACCTGGACATCTCCAACCCATACTGGCCTTCCCCCATCCAAAGCCATTAAAACAGTTATGGGGATTCTTAGGAATAACTGTTTTTTGCCGATTATGGATTCCCAGATATGATGAAATAGCAAAACCTCTGTACACTCTGATTAAGGAAACCCAGAGAGCTAACACCCATCTATTACTATAGGACCCTATAGCTGAGGTAGACTTTCAGACCCTGAAGCAGGCACTACTGCAGGCTTCAGCTCTCAGCCTTCCTGCAGGGAACCACTTCTCCCTGTATGTTAGAGAAGTCAGGAGAGGCACTGGGATTCTCACTCAGACTCAGGGGAGCACGCCACAACCAGTGGTATACCTAAGTAAGGAAATGGATGCAGTAGCAGAAGGCTGGCCACACTGCTTGCGAGTTGTAGCTGTGGTGACTATATTGGTCTCAGAAGCAGTTAAAATAGTGCAAGGGAAAGATCTAACTGTACGGACTTCACATGATGTAGCTGGAATTCTGGCCTCTAAAGGAGGCTTATGGCTGTCTAACAGTCACCTACTCAAATATCAAGCCTTAGTGCCCAAAGGACCTGTACTTCAGCTGTGCACATGTGCAGCCCTCAACCCAGCTACTTTTCTTCCCGAGGAAGGAGCAGACACAGAACATGACTGTCAGCAGGTTATAGCCCAACACTGTGTGGCTTGAGAGGATCTCTTAGATACTCCTCTAGCCAATCCTGATCTTACCCTATACACTGACGGAAGTTCCTTTATGGAAAATGGAATTCAAAAAGCAGGATATGAAGTCATCAGTGATCAAACAGTGCTTGAAAGCAATTCCTCCTGGGACTAGTGCCCAGCTGGTGGAACTGGTAGCCCTCACTCAAGCCCAAAAATAGGAAAAGGAAAGAGAATAAACATACACACCAATTCCAAAAATGCTTACCTGGTTCTCCATGCTCATGCTGCCATGGAAGGAAAGAGAGTTCCTAACCTTGGCAGGAACTCCCATTAAATATCATAAGGAAATTTTAGACTTACTACAAGTTGTTCAAGAACCAAAAGAAGTAGCTGTCTTACACTGTCAGGGTCACCAGAGAGGTGACGAGAAGGTAGCAGAGGGCAATCGCCGAGCTGACCTAGAGTGAAAAACGGCAGCTAAACAAGAATTTATAGAAGGACCTTTAATATGGGAAAACCCACTCAAGGAAACTAGACCTCAACACTCATCAGGAGAGGTAGAGTGGGCAATCTCCCAGGGACGTAATCTTTTTCCTTCAGGATGGCTAGCTACTGAGGAAGGAAAAATGCTCCTACCTGCTGCCAGCTGGTGGAAAGTACTTAAAACTCTGCATCAAACCTTCCATATGGGTATAGAGAATACACATCGGATGCCCAAATCTATATTTACAGACAAAGGTCTCTTCAAGGCTGTCCAACCAATAGTCAAAGGATGTGAAATATGACAGAAAAATAACCCTTTGGTACATCCCAAAGCTCCTTCTGGGGAACAGCTAGCTGGTCATTACCCAGGTGAGGACTGGCAAATGGACTTTACCCATTTGCCTAAGTCTCAGGAATATCAATATCTGCTAGTATGCGTAAATACTTATACAAACTGGGTTGAGGCTTTCCCCTGTAGAGCAGAGAAACCCCAAGAGGTAATAAAAGTCCTGATTAATGAAATAATCCCTAGATTCAGACAGCCTTGCTATCTTCAAAGCAATAATCGTCCTGCATTTGAAGCTGCAGTGACCCAAGGGATTTCCAGGATGTTAGGAATACAGTATCATCTCCACTGTGCTTGGTGGCCTCATTCCTTAGGGAAAGTAGAAAAGATTAATGAAATTCTAAAAGACACCTAAAGAAACTGGCACAGGAAACCCACCTCCTGTGGTCTTCTCTATTACCAGTGGCACTCTTAAGGGCTCGAAACTCTCCTCAGAAAATAGGACACAGCCCTATGAGATGCTTTACGGTCAGCCCTTTCTTACTAATGATCTTGTATTAGACAAGGAAACAGCAGATCTAATAAAAGATATAACCTTCTTGGCTAAGTATCAACAGACTCTTAAAACTTTACCTGAAGGACACCCTAGGGAAAAGGGGAAAGAATTGTTCTGCCCTGGGGACTTGGTGCTTGCTAAGTCTCTCCCCTCAGACTCTCCCTCTCTAAGCCCATCTTGGGAAGGACAATTTTCGGTTATTCCATCTACCCTAATGGCAGTTAAGGTGGTGGGAATTGACTCATGGATTCATCATACTCCACAGAAGCCTTGGACACGTCCTGAAGACAGTCATAAACCCTCCACTCCACAGCCTGAAGTTCCAGGAGATGACCCTTCGTACACCTGCAAGCTATTAGAGGATCTACATCTGCTCTTCTGACAAAATTCCCAGGAAAGTAACTACTCATGAGTCTAATTTACATGCTGGCATTAACAGGACTATAACTCTTTACTATCTCTCAAACTCCAATTATCCCTTTCATAGTCGGGAAGGGGGAGTTGAAAAAATAGAAAAACTTGGTGCTGGCATTAGAAAAGTCACTACTTCTATTCAGTTACAATAAGCTATCTCAGGAGTTAAATAATAACAGAAAAAGGTTGCTAATTCTCTCTGAAAGGGCAGCTCACTCTGTAAAAACAGCTTAACTCTTCATCTGCCATACCTCTTCCAAGTAAAAAGGCCCTACATCTGCTAACAACAGAGAGAGAGGGAACCTGTTTCTTTCCAGAAAAAATGCTGCTACTTTGTAAACCAATTAAGTGTTGTCTTAAACAAAGTTAAAGAACACAGGAATCAATCAAACACAGGACTAAAAACTTTCAAGAAATAGTATCATGGCGTTTGTTTAACAACTGCCTGTCCTGGCTATACCCACTAGGCCTGTTTATAACCATTTTATATTTGTTGATCACTGGGCTTTTCATCTTTAACCTTCCTGTCACATTCATTTCTTCTAGAACCATAAGGCCACAAATAATCCTGCAACTGGAACACCAAATGCCCTTGGCTCATGAGCTCTGTAATGGACCTCAGGATCAACCTGCACCCCTGAAAGTTTCACCTCTGGAGGAAACCTCAAATATAGGGCCCCTTCTATGCCCCATTTCAGCAGGAAGTAGCTAAAGAGCAATCAAAGCCCGTGTCCCAGTAGCAGTTGGACTGATCTGTTCAGAGCGGGGACTGAGGGAATGTATTCTCTTCCAGGGTCCACAAGGGGCGTGATTTCAAAGGCAAGAACTTTGCAGCACCATACCTCCACCTACCTCTCCATCCGGGAGCTTAGAGGTCTTTAAACTTTTGCGTATGCGGGAAGATAGACTGCCCAGAAACCAAAGGTCAATCACTCCAGCAGAAGTTTAAAGGAACTCCTTTCATAGGACAGAAAACTTAAATGTGGCGGGACTAACTCCCAGGTTTAAAGTCTCCTTCTCTCTCATCTGTTCAGACTCCATCTCTGGATCCCCTCTAACGACAGCGTGAAAGCTCCTTCTCTCTATATCTATTTCTTTCTCCTTTTTCTCTCTCTCTGTCTAAATAAATCACTTTCTGCAAAACTCTTTGGGGTCCAATATTTACTTAAACAAGACAGCAGCACCCGGTGAGGTTCCCTCCCCCATTCTTGGCTGAGTGAAGAACCAAGGGCCTGGAAGAACACATCCTACCAAGGAGCTGAGCCCATAGTCTGCAATTCAGTATCAAAACTATCTCCTTGGCAAGTTTAATAATTACTGTGACTGACAGCATATTTACCTAAATATTAAATTTTATATTTTTCTGAATAAATTTTTACATTTAAATTGCTAAAAAGAAAATTTTATATCATTTCATGGAAAAATACATATTGTTTCTTATAGAAAGTAATAGGTACAAATTTATGCATATATTATTTATATTTTCAAAGTAAAATTAGAGGGAAAATTTCCAAATTGTGCTTTTAGCATCTATAATTTACATTAAGAGTTCTCAAGAATATGATATCCTTTGGAAGTTCTGGAAGCATAGAAAACTTCTTGCCTTCTTTCACAGGATAGCACATCTACCAGTTCTGCAAGACAGAAATTACATTGCTACCCACCATTGCCTATTATGGAAATTTGACATTCTTCATTTTGGACCAAACTCTTTGGATTTAAATTCTGGCTTATCATTTAATGGTCCAAAGACCTTCGGCAACTTTATTTACTCTCTCATGTCTTAGAGTCATCAATTGTAAATAGGAATAACATTTGTAAATATTTTGTAGAGAGGATGTGAACATTCACTTAGTTTAAAAAAAAGTGTTCAAAAAAGTGCTTAATACCTTGTAAGTATTTAACAAAACTTTAATTGAATGAATGAGTGAATGAGTGATGATGATGATGATGATTTTAATCTGCTGCCTAAACTTTTTATACTGTCACACACACATTGTGGCAAGGGGCTGAAAATTATGGTTAATAATACTATTTGCACAGATAATTATAGAAGCTAGAGTTGGGAGTATAAAGATGATATGTCCCACCATATGTTAACAGGTAAGAAAAAACTTAATGATAAAATATTACAAACAATATGAGAAAAACAACAGTTAACCATATAGTATACATGAAGGAGATATATATGATATGAAATAAGGTGAATGATAATCACTTGTGCATACATGTACATCCCATAATCTCTAAAGTATAGAGTATTATTTTTCCAAAAATTGTTTAATTTTGTTGATTTTCATGGATTACACAACGTTTTAATTCATATGTTTAATTCTAGGAGCACAGTTTCATATCTTCTAGATTTATACCACATGCATTTAATTATATATCAACTCTAGGCCTACATGCTTTAGCAAGTTGATAAATCCTACAATTTTTTATAATATTTAGCTAAGATTTGTCTTAGATGAAAATTTTATTCATAACTCTGAGAACCTTCAGAAAATATTCCTTGATAAATTACCATAAACTTTTAACTAAAATTGATAGAAATTATATTCATATTGCAATAATTAGAGATGGGAATGTGTTGACCCCCAAGCTTTGCATGATCTTCTTAAACTTAGACCTATCTATTTTTTTAAAATTAATCAAATTACTGGGAGCAAAGCAGTAAATCTCTAGAGAATATTTTGAGCTGGAAAGAATGGCAAAATACACAATTCCATGAGTAAAAGGAAAAGAATTCCTGGCTGAATTGTCTCAAAAGCAACTAAATAAAACATGGTTTTGAAAAGGATATCAGCAAAGAATAAAATAGGCAATAGAATGCAAGCAATAGGTAGAAGTGTAATAGGAAAAATAATATCATGTTAATGACCAACTAATGCTGTAGATGCTGAGATCTAATTAACAACTGCCCCGTTTACAGTCTCACTGCTCTCCAATTCCAATTCCAGTGCATTCACTACCAGTAAGGAATAGAAAATCATGCCAGGCACGTGGCTCATGCCTATAATCCCAGCACTTTGGGAGGCTGAGGTGGGTGGATCATGAGGTCAAGAGATCTAGACCATCCTGGTCAACATAATGAAACCCCGTCTCTACAAAAATACAAAAATTAGCTGGGCGTGGTGGCACACACCTGTAGTCCCAGCTACTCGGGAGGCTGAGGCAGGAGAACTGCTTGAATCCAGGAGGCGGAGGCTGTGGTGAGCCGAGATTGTGCCATTGCACTCCAGCCTGGGTAACAGGAGTGAAACTCTGTCTCAAAAAAGAAAAAAATAAAAAAGAAGAAGAATAGAAAATCAGAGAGTGAACGTTGGCACATGATTTAAAAGTGAAAAGAGGTTAGTGAATTTTTACAACATTTTATGGGTTCACCTAAACCCATAAGATAACTAACACCAATACAGCATTTAGTATATGAAAGGTAGCACTCTAATTTTGTAAATACTGTATGTATTCACTAATTTAATTTTCACAATAACTGGGGTACTACTATGCATTCTTATTTTACAGATGAAGAGACTGAGGCACACAGAAAGTAGGTGACTTGCTTCTAGGGAATCAGATAGTAGAATCTTATCACTGATCTGCTTCATAGTGATTCATGGTTATTTTCCTATTCACATTCTGCCACAAATTTAAATAGACAGACAAATACAGCAAGAATCTTACATTAGATTGATAAGAAGCCTAGAGGAAACAAGGCTGTTGAGAAAACAGAACTGCTAATGAGTCAACTGTGAATAAACAGTTTTTAAAAGAAACTAGAATCTCTTTTTTTAGTATCTTTCTCAATCTGGTATCTTTCACAACTACTAAATAAATTTTCAAAAACAACAAACATTAGACATAATGAGGCCAAATGTTTGCCTTGTAAGCTGTAGCTGCAACTGTACATGTCTATACTTCAGAGACTAAACTTATTCTAGCCAACAAGGATGAGAAATTCTCAAAATGTTAAGAAAGCCCTTCAAATACCTACACTGTATAGCACATTTGTACTGTCTCCTACAGCATACCCATTGAGACATTGTATCGACTGGCCAGAGAGCCCCTGATGACCAGCGGGCACCATAATACTTAAATTTATGTAGTTCTACATAGGTGTAATGTCAGTTTAGTTCTGGAGTGAAAATATTCTTATTGCACTCCATACAAGGCAGGAATTTTCACTCAGATAAATTGACAAACCAGTGTGAATATAGTAGAGACATATGTAATAGTCACTGCTTAATGAGCTAGCAGTAAACATTATGAGCTTTCCAAGACACTAATCATAGCCTGTGTTGCAACATAGATACACATTCCTATGTGCACACACATGACTTGTAAAGAAATAGATAAATTTTTAAGATTATGTAGAATGTTATTGTATTAGTCCTTTCTTGCATTGCAATAAAGAAATACCTGAGATAGGGGAATTTATTTTCTTTAAAGAGGTTTAATTACCTCACTTTCCTCCAGGCTGTACAGGAATCCTAGGGGCTCTTGGTCCAGGGAGGCCTGAGGAAATTTGCATTCATGGAGGAAGGCCAAAGTGAAGCAGGCACATCTTGCATGGCTGGAGCAGGAGGGAGAAAGAGGCAGAGGGGAGGTGCTACACATTTTTAAACAACCAGATCTCCTGAGAACTCACTCACTATCAAGAGAACAGCATCAAGGGATTGGAGTTAATCAGTCATTAAGGATCTGCCCCATGATCCAATCACCTCTTGCAAGGTTGCACTTCCAACATTGAGAATTATAATTGAATATGAGATTTGACTGGAGACACAGATCCAAACCACATATCTAAACCAATAAACACTTATTATGTTCTTTAGATTTTGGGTTTTGTTGTCAGATAGCACTAGACTCTGTTATCTATACCTGTGTACCTTAAGATAAATTATGTAAAGGTATATGTTTCTTGTGTTTTTTTTTAAGAAATTTTAAAATAATACAACTTTGGTGGAAGATTAAGGGAAGTAAAATATGTTAGCACTAGTATATCTTACTCTACCGGTATTTATTAGCTGTCATTATTAGTATGTTTGTTATATAATTATATCTCATTATGACCTGTGAGAGAGCTGAGAATTACTTTAATTTTAAATATAATGAATATACTCAGAAAGTCCAATTTAATTTCTGAAATTCTTAACTGTAGTGAATGAAAGATTCATGGTATGCTAACAAGTATAGTCTTGAAAGACTGAAAATGGTTTAGGAGTTGATTATTTTTGATACTTGACCCTTAGCCAATTGCATGTTAGCCATTGTTTTGTACTTTTAAAGATAATAGCTAAGCTAGCATTTCCCATATTGTCTCCCTCTGGAATATAGTTTGCATGCATCCTTCTTTCTTAATAAATACAAAGGATTAGAAATTTTCAGTATACACTAAAACAGATAAAGGGCTTGGGAGTCATTTTTGCTCACATAACAAGAAAAAAAAAATCAGAGCAAATTCAAAATCAACAACTCACCTTAGATCCATCAGAAGATTCAGATCATAGGGCAAACTTCTACCTAGAAAACTGAAGAGACAGTAGAATACATTGAATACATTTTATGGTGTAGAAGCTACTGGAGCAAGTCACTGCTAGGAACACTTAAAGGTTAACTGCTATATAGCTGGGACCTGATAGCTAAATACAGAGCTAAAATCTGTTAAGGACCCAATCCTAGGTATCCCTGACACTATCGTGAAATTTATCTGCAGAAGCCTCACTATACTCTCATAATAAAGATTGAGTTGTGCTTAGGTCAGTGGGAGAAGAAAAGTAACCATTTTAAAATATAGGCATGACTTTCTGTTTATCATAACAAAGGCTTGCCTTGAAGGAAAACAACTTTACCAGAATAAACCAAATAGAGTTTCTTCTAGATTTCTTGTATTTCCCAAGCAAGTGGAATAAAAAAAAGAAGGTTAGGAAACTTTTCTGAAGGCCACAACCAAAGATGCTGCCTCACTAAAAACAGATAAGATAATAATGATAATACTAATGACAAAATTAGAGATTACTTTCCTTCCTAAATATCTTATCATCACATCAACAGGGTTTCAGTATAAAAGCAATGCTTTGCAATGAAAGAAAACTGCAAGTCATAGTTTCTAATTGAGATGGAGTTTCTAGGGAAATCCAAAGGTCAGACAAAATAAGAACGCCAAGCAAAATTGAAATCTCTAACACCTGTAGTTCCAGCAAACATTAAACATAGCCTACCTTCAGACAGATAAGCAGAAATCCACACACTAGTGGCTAACTTACCTAAGTATATATTAGCTGATACATCATATCTGAATTTCCACAGCAATACCAAAATGACTTGCTAAAAGGCAAGAAAAATAAAATCACATTCCAAGAATGTAAAGCAAACATCAAAACTAGACTAGATCACGTAAGGCAGAGACAAAAACAGATGGGAAGTGTAAGCAGGGAGATAGAAACTCTATGAAAGAATGCAAAAATGACAGAAGTTTTTAAAATAATGCAACATAAATTTAAAATGCCTTAATGGGTTAATTAGTAGAGTGTATGACTACTAAAAATAGAATGAAAGAAGCTGAGGACATGTCAATGAAAACTTTTCAAACTGAAAACCAACGAGAAAACAAACAAAAGAAAAACAGAATACCCCAAAACTGTGGATAAACTAATAAAAATGTAACATACATGTAAAGGAATACCAGAATTAGAAAAAAGAGAAAAAGGTGCAGAATATATATTTTAAATAATGATTGATGAGGGTTTTTAAAAATTAAGAATACACACACACACACACACTCACACACACACACACACACACAAAACTACAGAACCAGAGAGCTGAGAGAACACCAACAAAAATAAATATCAAAATATTTACAACTAGGAATATCATATTCACACTGCAGAGAACCAAAGATAAACACAATATTTAGACAGAAGTCAGGTATACAGAACACACTATAGATGAATAAGGATATAAATAAGATCAAACTACTCCTTAAAAACTATACAAACAGGAAAAGAATATGTTATAATATTTGAATTCCTGAAAGAAAAATAAAGTAATATTCCCTATTCAGAATAATTATATTTCAAAAGCGAAGGGAAAGAAAAAGATTTATCAGACAAAAATGAGGAAATGTGTCACCAGCACATCTACCATGTCAGAAATTTTGAAAGAAGTTTTACAGAAAAAAATAAAATATTTTAAAAATTTACATCTATGGCTGGGGGCAGTGAAGAAGAAGAGAAAGAGTCAGGTGACCTATTGTAGCTGGTATGACTTTAGTAGCTTAAAGAAAGGTGCAAGACCTAAGGAATCGTCCCTAGAAATGAAATATAGGATTGGAGCATGCTTCCAATATCCTCAGGATTTTGTTGCTCTGCCCAAAGGTCTGGATGTTTTACCTCACCTAGGTGCTAAAATAATCTTCATAGTTTGTTGGGGAAGCTAAGAAAAGAGAATAAGTGACAAGCAATTTATTGCATACAGTATGGCTCAGGGAGATTGGGAGAAGGCATACAGCTCAATGCTTCTCTGCAGAGAAAGAACAAGAACAGTGAAGCATTTATTTAAACTCTGGCAGCATTTTAAAAGTCAAAAACTATGGAGAACAAGAGATATGAACTCAAAAGAAAAGTGAAAGGGGAGGAAGGGAGGGAGGGAGGGAGGAATGGAGGGAAGGAAGGAAGGAAGGAAGGAAGGAAGGAAGGAAGGGAGAGAAAGAAGAAAGAAAGAAAAAGAAAGGAAGAAAGAAGGAAGAAAAGAAAGAAGAAAGGAAAGAAGAAAGAAAGAAAGAAAGAAAGAAAGAAAGAAAGAAAGAAAGAAAGAAAGAAAGAAAGAAAGAAAGAAAGAGAAAGAAAGAAAGAAAAGAAAAGAAAGGAAAGAGACCACCTGTAAATAATTAGAAATATAGAAATACAGAGACACAATTTCAGAGCAGATATGTCCATTGAAAAGGTTTGAGAAGTTTTCACATTCCCTAGCAAGGCTTATTGGTGAAGGTTTTCCTCTGATGAAGCCATTTGGTAAGGACTGAAAAAGTTGGCTGTTTCTTCAAATGTGATAAAGAATGTAGATAATTGGGAAACATGACATAATCAAAGAGACACAATAAATCTCTGGTAGCCAGTCCCAAAGAAATGAACACCTATACATTATCTGACAAATAGATAAAAATAAGTATCTTAAAGAAGCACAGTATATTATATAAGAACACAGACAACTAAATAAAATCAGAAAAATAATACATGAACAAAGTGAGAATATCAAAAAACAGAAACTATTAAAAAAGAATCAAACAGAAATATTAGAGTTGAAGTGTACAATAACAGAAATAAAAAATTCACTAGGAGGGCTTCAACACTAGATTTCATAAAAGCAGAAAAAGAAATAAAAAGCTCAATCGAAAACAGGGAATTTGAAATTACACAGAGGAACAAAAAGAAAAAAAGGATAAAGACTAGTGAAGAAAGCCTACAAAATTTGGGAGATACCATCAAGTATACCAATATATGCATTATGGAACTTCAAGAAGGAGAACAAAAAAGGGAAAGAAAGCTTATTTGAAAAATGCTGTCTGTAAACTTCCCAAATCTGGAGAAGGAATGGACATCCAGGTTCATTGAAGCCTACTTGGCAACAAATAGGATAAACTCACAGAGGTTTGTCCCTTGAAACATAATCAAACTTTCAAAAGGCGAAGTCAAAAATAATTCTGAAAGCAGCAAGGAAAAAGTAAATTAGCAGATACAAGGGAGCCTTTATAGGAACTATTAGGCAAACAGAAAAAAATTAACAAACTAAGAATAGTAAGTTTTTAGCTATCAATAATTTCTTTAAACATAAATGGATTAAAATCCCCAAACAAATAGAACCAGATACCAGTAAGAAAACAAAAACTAGAAAGTCCACATATAAATGGAAAGTAAGCAAAACATTTATGGACAAACAATGAATCAAATAAATTGAAAGAGAAAGTATAAACTATCTTGAGACAAACTGAAACAAACATACCACAACTTATGGTATACAGCAAAAGCAGTACTAAGAGAGAAGTCGATAGCAATAAACACATATTTTAAAAAAGTGAAAATCTCAATTAAACATTGTTTAATTGAGCTATTTCTGTTGGTGTCATGCAAATTTTTAGGCTTTCTTTACTCGTCTTTATTCTTTTATTCTTTTGTTCCTTTGGATAATTTCAAATTCCCTGTTTTTTATTTTGTTTTTGGTTATTGTATACTTCAACTCTAATGTTAAAGATGTATACTCTGGGAAATAGAAAAAGAATATATCAAGCCTACACAAAGGAAGAAAATAACAAAATCTAGTGCAGAAATATATAAAACTAAACTAAAAAAAATAGAGAATACCCAAATAAACTCAGAAATAAAAGAGGAGGCGTTATAACTGATGTCACAGATATAAGAGTCTGCTACAGTGATAACAACCATACACCAACAAATTGCATAACTTAGGAGAATATAGTGAAAAATCTTCATGACATTTGCCTTGGTGATAATTTCTTGACTATGGCACCAAAAGTACAAGTAAGAAAAGCAAAATATACAAATGAGACTACATTAAATTAGATAAGCTTTGCACATCAAAGAAAATAGTCAACAAAGTGAACAATCTATGGAATAAAAAAAAATTTCTCTAAATCTATAATGTATAGATTTTCTCTAAATCTATATTCAAAATATATAAGTAAATCTTACTACTTAAGATTAAAAATAAATAACTAAATAATAAAAACAAAAACACTCTAAATTTTAAATGGCCAAAGATGTGAACATACATTTCTCTAAAGAAAATGTTCAAATAGTTAATAAGCATGTGAATATATGTTCAACATTACTAATCACCAGGGAAATGCACTGAGATATCCTCAAAATGATATATCCTCGCATCTGTAAGGATGGCTATTATTTTTTAAAATTTTAAGTTCTGGCAAGGATATAGAGAAAATAAAACTCCTGTACACTATAGGAGGGAATGTAAAATGGTGCATTCAATAAGATAAACAGTATGGAGGTTCCTCAAAGCATTAAATATAATACTGCTATATGAAATAGCATTCTCATTTATAATTAGATATTAAAATTATTGATGTTAGGATATAAAAAAGAAATTTACATTCCCATGTTTATTAAAGCATTGTCACAATAGCCAAGATGTAGAAACAGTGCCCATCAACATATTAATAGACAAAGAAAATATGGCAAATACATACAATAAATTATTCAGCTTTAAAAAGGAAAATCCTGCCATATATAACAACATATGACAGGATTATAGCATGTAAAATTTGCCATTCACAAACAGACAAATACATGATTCCACTTGTATGAGGTATATAATCAGACTCATAGAAAGAGGATATTGAATGGTAATTGCCAGAAGCTGAGGAGAGGGAAAAACAGAGAGTTGCTCTTCAATGGGTATAAACATTCAGTTATAGCAAATGAATATAGTTCTAGAGGTCTGTTGTAAATATTGTGCCTATATTTAACTATATTATACTATCAACTTAAAAACGTGTTATAAGGATAGATTTTAAGTGCTCTTGATACAATAACTAAAGAAAAAAAATCTGTACTTAATAACAATATACTGTATTCTTCAAATTTTTAAGTGTCAATTTTAAGCATTTTTACCACATACAACAAGAAAGGTAAATGTTTAGTAGCACATATATTAATTAGCTAGATTTAGCCACTCTACAATGTATATATATTAAATATTTCAAAACAACATATTGTACATATAAAATATACAATTTTTATTTGTCTTTTAATTAAAAAAACCTTAGATCTACATAAAGAAAGAATGATAGAGTAGGATTAAATGGAGATAAAATTATTTATTTTCTTATTCTTTATTGATCTAATAGATAACTATTCAAAGTAATAATTGAATACAACAATGCATTAATTAGCTTTTACAAATAAGAATAAATAATACAACAATGCATTAGTTATCTTTTACAAAGAAGAAGAATGACAGTGTTATTATAAAGGATAAAAAAGAGGAATCAAAAATATTTTAAGTTACCTGAACTACCTCTGAAAAACCTTTGTTTTATTAAAATGGAATTAGATTAGTTGTTAATGTATTTAGTGTAGGGCAACCACTAAAAAAAAAGTACAATTGATAAGGTAAGAAATGAGACAAAATAATATTTAAAATGCAGAATTAAAACCAGAGAAATAAGAAAATAATAATAATAACAACAACACCCAATTCCAATGAATAGGAAACAATTAAAAATGTGTTAGATATTAGTGTGAGTTGAATGTATTCTTCAAAAAATATGTTGACGTCGTAATCCCCTGTACCTGTGAATGCTACCTTATTTAGAAATAGCATCTGCAGGTGTGAATAAGCAACTTAGTTCAAGCTATTAAAGTGGATTCTAAGCCGATAAAACTTGTATCCTTATAGGATGAGAGAAATTTGGACGGAGAAAGAGAGTAGAATATCATGTAGATAGAAACAGATAGAAGATGAGCATAGGAAGGTAAAGGAAGATTGAAGTTATGCTGCTATGTACCAAGGGGAGCGCTTGAGGTTTCCAATAGCTAAAGGAAACAAGGAAGCATCCTGTCCTATACGAATTAGTGGGGGCATAGTTCTGCCAACATTTTGGTTCCAGAACTGTGAGACAATAAATACTCGTTTTTCTAAGCCACACAGTTTGCATGCAATTTGATCCTGTATCCCTAGAAAATAAATATGGGTTTTGGTGCTGGAAAGTGGATTGCTGCTGTAACAAATACCTAAAATTCTGTAACTGGCTGTGGAATTGGGTCATGGGTACAGGCTAGAAAAATTTTTGAGACACATATTACAAAACTACTAGATTTAGGCAGAGACTGTAGGTAGAATTACGGATGTTAAACTTGATTCTGGTTAGAGTTAAAAAATTGAGCACTGCAGAGAAAAATTCTAGTCATAGAGAATACATAAATTGTTGTGACAGAATCTTGCTAGAAATATGAACATTAAGGTTCTTCTGGTGAGGTCTGAGGCAGAAACATTCAATTGGAAATTGAAGGAAAAGTGATCCTTGTTAAGAAATGCCAAAGAACTTGGCTGAATTGTGTTTTTAAGTTGAGTGGAAAATAGAAATAGTGAGTAATGAAGTTGGATGTTTAATTTAGGCAAAGTGTTGAGGACATGGCCTGGTTTCTCTTGGCTCCTTATAGCAAAATGTGAGGAAAAGAGTGTATAATTAAGCAAAAAGAAACAACACTTGTTAATTTAGAAAAATCCAGATAATCTGCATGGGAAATGAGGCCAAGGGTGTGGCTAGATAACCTCTAGCTAAAGAGATTATGGGTATGACCCATGGAGCCAATCAACCATCTCAGCAGAAGTCAGAAATAGAGATGAACTTACCAAAAATTGTGAGAAAATAAATTTGCTTTAAACCACCTAGTACGTGGTAATTTGTAATGGCAGCCATAGGAAGTGACTACAGTATATTAGAAACAAGAGGAACATTTTCTACCTTATTCGATGAAGCCAGCCCTATTATAACACAAAAGTAATGAGGACTTCACGAAGAAAGGAAACTAGAAAACAATAATTTTCATAAACATAGATCCCAAATTCTCAATAAAATATTTGCAAAAAAAATCCAAAATTTTACAAATAGAATGCATTATACACCATGACCAACTAATATTTATTTCAGGGAAGCAAGGAAGGCTTCACATTCAGCAACAATAAAATCAATCGGTATAATTTATCGTGTCAATTGCCTTGAAAGACAGTCACATAATCACATCAACTGATGCAGAAGTACTTGAAAAAACCCAGTACCAATCTGTAATTAAAACTCTTAGCAAACTAAGAATAAAGGGAAATCCTCTCCCTTGATAAAGAATGTCTATAAACACCTAGGGGTGACACAATTGTTAGTGTTGAGAGAATAGATGTTTTCCCTCAAGATCTTAAAACAAGGCAAGGATGTTCTCTCTCACCATTCCTATTTGCCATTTTATTGTAAGTACCAGCTAGTCTGTTAGGACCAAAAATAAATAAGTAAATAAGTAAACAAGGTATACAGGTCAAAATATAAGTAAACAAAACTGCCTTATTTTCAGAGATAGCAATTGTCTATGTAGAAACCTCAAACAATCTATCAAAACTCTCTTGGATTTTAGTTAAAGACGACTAACTACAAGCAGTTACTTGGTGCATCTCTTATGGAGGGAAATCAAAATAGCAAGTAAATATAAACATTTTGAGTTGATCTGTTAAGACAGCATGCTGGAATTCAGGAATTGTGGAAGGCAAAGGAGAGTGAAGCCGGGCAGCCTGCTGAGCTAGAACCAGCGTGAAGCTCGGGAAGGCTCCCTAATGCAGGGAAAGGGTGAGTAAATGAGATTCCTGGGGTTCCATAATTCCACCGTGGACCATATAATCCTAGCCACAGGAGAACTACCTGGACAGCACCCCCAATTCCCTCCCCAGGCCTCCATAATAACAGCAGGAGTTGCTTAGAGACTGTGCTACTCAATGCCTGGACTCTCACAGGCTTTTGGTACCTGAGCAGCCCAGTTCCAGCTACCATCACACAGGTAGCAAAGAGCTGAGAGGCCAGGCACTTTCACATACTCCAAAGACAGATACCATAACTGTGGAAATAAAGGAGTGGGAATCCTATGTACTGTATGACTATTGGCCTTCACTGCTTCCTGCTGAACAAGGTATGTCTTCAGCATCCCACGAGCACCCCACCGCAAGTGGGGTGCAGCCACCACACTGCAAGGTGAGAACTTCAGCTGCAACCCAGCATTATTCTGAACGACCAGCCCACGAAGACTGACAATCTGCCTTTCAGGTCCTCAGCAGTTGCCACCACCATCACCTGCTCCTGCCATCTGGGCCAAGAAGAGAGTGAAAAAACAGTGCCTTTGCACACACCCAACATGGAAATCCATGACCACTTCCATGGGAGAAAAGTGCAAGCAGGCCATGTGGCCCTCAGCTGTCAACCTCCATCACTCCATTTGAGGATGAAAGAGGATTTGAGGATGCCTTCCCCAATGAAAGACCATAAGCATAGCCACCCTGCTCAGACCTGACAATTTCATCTGTGGAATAAAGCCCTTCTGAGAACTCAGCCCTTATAGACCTATGATCCACCCTTAGGCTCACACCACCTTAATATTCTGCCTACTCCCATGTGAAAGTTCTACCAGTGACCTGTGGAACGACCCACTTCTTCCTACCACAGCCAGAACCTGAATCCTAAGATCTTGAGACCAAATCTGCTGACCTGCTCATAGTCTAGTTTCCTCAGGATACATACATGTCATCCAGTGGGCCATCTAGGGACCTACAGATTGGGGAATTGCCTAGCTCACTTGAATACTGCTGGCACATGATGACTCTCCCCAGGGTCTGACGTTGGGCTGACCCACCAACTGACACAAGCCCACTGACACCCACTTGCACTTGTTAAAAGTCACAGCTCTTTCTCCATCTACATAAAGCAGCAACATTACCACATCAGAAAACAGGCAACCTGTGGAAATGAGCATGGAGATTTCTCAAAGAATCAAAAATGACACCACCTTTGACCAAGCAATCCCACTGTTGTGCATGTACCCAAAAGAAAAAAATCATTATATAAAATTTTATAAAATATGAACTTGTATGTTTATTGCAGCAATATTCTCAATACAAAAGTCATAGAATCAACCTGTGTTCATCACTGTTTACTTGGTTAAAGAAACTGTTACATGTGTGTGTAAATATACATACATATACATGCACTATGGAAATGGAATACTATGCAGCCATAAAAAAGGATGAAACAATGTCATTTGCAGCAACATGGATGGATCAGCAGGCCATTATCCTAATATAAATAACTCAGATAAATAAAATCAAATATCACATCTTTTCATTTATAAGAGGGAGCTAAAGAATGTGTACAAATGGACATAAAGATGGAAATAATAGACACTGAGGACTCCAAAAAGGGGGAGGTTGGAAAGGATGTAAATTTTGAATAGTTACCTATTAGGTATATTGCAGGCAAGAAGCCCAAACCTTACCCTTCTCCAGCATACCCACGTAACCTACATATGTATTCTCGTACTCTAAAACAAAATTTAAAAATATATATCTTGGGACTAAAAGGGATTATATCAAGTTCTAGGAAACATATAAGCAAATTTCTTTCCAATATACCAGCAATACACAATTGAATTGAACATTTTAAAAGTATTTATAATAGCATGAAAGTAAATGTTTTCTATATATCTAATAAAATACAGAATATGTATACTTAACACTACAAAGTCTCAGGAGAAATCAGAAGACTTACATATATTGAGATTTATGTCATTAATTATTGGAAGACTATATGTTAAGATGCAAACTTTTCTAAAGATTATATAGAAATTCAACGTAATCCCAATGAAAGTCCCAGCAAGTTATTTTGTGGATATTGACAAGCTAATTTTGAAGTTTACATGGAACGGTAGAAGACCCAGAACAAAATATTGAAGAACAAATTTGAAAGACTGATATTACCCCATCACAAAACTTACTATAAAATTATGTTAATTAACAAAGCACAGTGTAGACAAAAATAAAGAGATCTATGGGACAGAATAAAGAACTTAGAAGTAGATCCATACAAATACATGCAACTAATTTTCGACAAAGGAGCAAAGCAATCAATGGAGAAAATACAGTGTCTGCAACAATTTGTTGAACAACAGGATTGCTGAGACAAAAGGATGTTCAATTCCCAAAAATAAAAATTAAGCTAGACCCAGGGCTTAAATTCTTCACAAAAATTAACTCAAAATGGATCACAGACCTAAATTTAAAACATCAATTTTCTTATATTCTATGAAACTTTTAGAATATAAGAAAATAATTTAGGCAGTCTTAGCTTTAGCAGCAATGGGTTTTTAGGTACAACACCAAAAACATTATCTATGAAAGAAAATGATGATCAGTTTTACCTCATTAAAATTTAAAAGTTCTGCTCTGGAGACAACAGTGTTACAGAATAAAAAGACAAGTCGCAGACTAGAAGAAAATATTTGCAAAACATGTATCTGATAAAATACTTGTATCAAAATATGTATTAAAAAAACTCAAAACTCAACAATAAGAAAACTAACAACTCAATTAAAAAGTGAATTAAATATCTGAACAGACAACTCACCAAAAATTCATACAGATGACAAGCATTTGAAAAAAATATTTTATATCCTATGTAATAAAGGAAATGTAAGTTAAAACAACAGTGAGATGCCACTATATATCAATGAGAATAGCTAAAATCTAAAACACTTTTAACCCCAAATATTGGTAAGGATGTGGAGAAATAGGAATTCTCTTTCATTGTTGATGGGATGTAAAATGGTATAGCCACATTATAAGATAGTTTGGCAGTTTTGTACAGAGCTAACGTAGTTTTACCACATTATGTAACAATTGCACTCCTTGTTATTTAACCAAATGAGCTGAAAACCCTGTACACACACAAACCTTTTATGCACATTGGTGTTTATAGCAACTTGATTCATGATTCCAAATATTAGAAGCAATCAAGATATTTCTTAAGAGATAAATGTATAAACATACTGTGATACATCTGTTCAGTGGCATACTATTCAGTGATAAAAAAATGAACTACCAAGTCACAAAAATATATAAACCTCAGATTTATATTTCTAAGTGAAAGACAACAGTGCAAAATTATATGCTGCATGATTCCAATTACATGACATCTTAATAAAGACCAGGTTTCTTGGATGAAGTGGGAAGAGAAATGAATAGGTGAAGTAAAAGTAAAGTTTAAGGCAACGAAACTACTCGGTATGATATTCTAACAGTGGATATATGACATTGACCATTTGTCAAAACCTATAGGAGTGTAAAACACAAAGAGTGATTTTTTAACACAAACTATGGACTTTAGGTAACAATATGTATTAAGACCAGTTCATTAATTGTAGCAAATGCACTCCAACTAATGCAAGATTTTAATCAAATAGAAAGAGGGACAGAGGTTATATATGGAAACTCTGTACTATTTATTCAATTTTTCTGTAAATATAAAACTGTTCTAAAAAATAATTTCATTAATAACAAAAAAGTTAGGAAAAGTCTGCTATCTCATATTCCAAATGTTTTATTGAACATTCACTCGTTAACAACTCTTAGATATCTTTCAATACACATTTTATTTACCCCAAAGTATCCCCAACTTCTTGGACGCTAATATCCTTCTTTTAGAAGAATATCCATTTCTATCAAGGATGTTATTGTACAGCAGAACACCTATGTCATCATACTGCTGCTCATTTCTAGGTGAAACCACCAGGCTCACAAATACATAAATATGGTTAATATCCTTTTTATTTCCATTTAGGCATCTTGCCGAATGTGAAGTATATTCGCATGGGCAGTTACTCTTTCAGTGGTTACTGACATTTCAGGGTCACCAGCCGTCCTAAGACCTATGAGTTCATAACTCTTCCTCCTCTGTCTACAAATGTTTAGCTTACAAAAGTATCACATTGATTTACTGATTATTGATTGTCTTTTATTTCTATTTTTTTTAATCTGATTTGCTTTATCTTATAGTAAATGCAGTAGTATTAACATCTCTGAAAATCTTCACTTCATTAGCAATGATACGAGTTGACAGATAAACCCACTTGAATCTAGAGGTATTGCCCCATGCACACTTATCTTCAGCCCTGCCAAGATCTTACCAACAGGTAACTTGTGTATCACTTATATGTGTGTATAACTTCTAAACTCATGCTAGTAATTTGTTAAATGCATAGGTATGTTTCTCTCTTTACCTCTAAACCATTGTTTACTTGCAAAAGGCCTGCCTCAAATTAATGAAATTTCTTTCTCACATTGTATTTTCACAGAATTAGAAACTTCTTCCAGTAAGCTTAGTAAGGCATTCTATCACCCTTGTATAAATGAGTCACTTATACCATGGCCTCTATCCTAGGGCAGCCATGTGTAGTGTGGCACAAGCAATATTCATTAGATTTTCTTTTATTTGGAAGTCAAAATGTATTGATCAAGGAAAACTGAGAGAACTTCTAAAGTAACCAGTAGAACCATACAATGCAATCAACATTAAGATTCAAACCAACTTTAGTTATTATAATTATAGTACTCCACTCCTCAGTGAGCATGCTATCATATTACCATTGCTTTCAAACTTAATTGAATGGTTTCTCCAATATTTTAAGACTGCATACTAAGTTGATGTTTAACAACTGAGATATTAAAAATAAAAAGCAGAAAAAATAAGAACTACTCTACCTTCATTATAAGTAACACATTTAAATTATTTGGGGAAACAGCCTGGTGATTGGAAAAAGAAATTGACTAACCAAATACCTGAATTGGGAATATGAAGGGATATGTATAATTAACAAAAACAAGGCAGCAGTATGGTTCAAAACTACCTGGTATGCAATATAATTGTTCCCAGTCCTATTCTGCGTGCGTCTAATACAAAATTTCACCCTCTCCTGTTATTTGGTTTGCATAAATATGTGTAAGGAACAACTAATTAAGTCCAGGCAGAAAAAGCCCTTTTGAAGCAGTCAGTTGCATAACGGTTTTGTTTTATCACGTGGGTTGCTCACACCAAAAATAAATGGATACACATCAGTGGATATAAAAGAACGAATATAATAGTTGTGTGGTAAAAGCACTTAAATAATGACTTAAAATTTGGTGTCTTCTAATACTTCTGAAATAATGACTTTTCAGTCTAAGCAGGATTTCCTGAGTTTAACTTTAAAGCTATATTGCAAATATTCTTTTTCACCGGTATCATTTATACAATTAACTTGTAAGAGTGGACAATAAGAATAGTAATTTTCCGAAATACTGTATTTATTTCACCGTCTGCATTCCATCATAATTAACACCAACAGACTTGTCTGACATGTTTTATTAAATTCATATTTTTATAAACTATAGTGGCTGATGTGTTGTGAATATTTGAAATATTTTGAGATAAAAAGTATCGTATTCTTGAAAACAGCTATATTATCTTCAAATGTATTTGAAAAGACACACAGAGACTGCTTTCATTTTTAAGACTGCTCAGCACAACTTTAGAAATGTACAGTTGGCAGAACCAAACTAGGAAGTAGTAATGGTCCAACAGTAACAATAATCTCATGATATGCTTATTTACTTTGCCTACATTCTCAGTATTTTTAACTTCTGTATTCACCATCCACCTTCTTTATCCTCATGATAACACAAAGAATATAGAGACACATTAGGATCAAGAAAATTTTTTTCATGAGCACACATAGTTAACCAGAGTAAGCATTAAAAAACAGATGTTTGTTTCTTTCACAATTATAAACATACGTTCAAAAAGTAGACATTAATGTTTATTTTATTGGAAATCACAATTTTCCAAAATGTAACTAAAAATACAGTGATAAATAGGTCACAAGACTACAAAGGATAAATATTACCATGTCCACAATATGAACACAGTATCTAGATTTTAAGAAAACCTACCTAATTACATATTGGTCAGAGACACTGTTTTCAAATCAGAGAAAATGGATTCATAACTTCAAATTTATGAAATAACTTAGTGTACCAGGAGCAATGGCTCATACTTGTAATCTCAGCACTTTGGGAAGCTGAGGCAAGCAGATCGCTTGAGGTCAGGGTTTCAAGACCAGCCAGGCCAACATGGTGAGACCTTGTCTCTACTAGAAATAAAAAAAAAAAACAATTAGCCAGACATGGTGGCGAGTGCCTGTAGTCCCAGGTACTCAGGAGGCTGAGGCAGGAGAAGAGCTTGAACCGGGAGGTGAAGGATTCAGTGAGCTGAGATTGTACCACTGCACTCCAGCCTGGGTGACAGAGACTTCACCTCAAAATAATAATAATAATAATAATAATAATGAAATAACTTAGCAATTACTCAGGGAATGTAATAGAAATTTATAATTATATCATTTTAATATAATTTAGTTTTATAATATATCAACTTGATCAATAATTTCTTTCATGTTTGTTTTAGCCTTTTTTTTTATATGACTATGTCTTTTTCTTGGTGTAATACAAGAAAAAAAGTTATTTATACATTTGGAACTTTCAAAATACATTTATTTTTATTAAACGGAAGTTTCATTTAATTAGGAGAAATTTTATATTTAGAATTACCATAACAAGACACATATTTATGGCACCATTCTGGGTTCAATATAAATATTACCTTAATTATTTAAGTTAGGCCTGTAAAGTTACCATTATATTGCTATATCATAGGTACCTGTATTATAAATTGACACTCATGAATGATAATTAATCATATGCTTAACAGTGTTACATGATGTTTGAGAAAAAAGTGACTCTAAAATGACTTTCTAGTTCATCTCAAACTCTTCTTTCTGTAAGGGGTAGCTCCACTATACTACCTGTGACTGCTTTAGACCCCATTAAAATGCCTATAATTGGATTGTATGGTGCTATGAAACCAATCAAATTCAACTTTCTGTTGTCTGCCTTCCTTTCTCTGGACTTAATCCAACTGTATCAATGCTTCACAACTATCCTGTGTCTAAGCTGCTACCTCTGACCTATTGTTCAGACTTTCCTTTATGTTCTCTCTTGCTTTGCATCACTGGGTCTTCTACATTTATTTATGATGGACTTCTACAGTTAGATCTATTTTGTTAAAGCCAAACCCATCATACATCCACATAAGTTATTTAGAGATAGTTACTATGGTAATAGTACAGTCATTGGAGAGATCATTTTAGCCCATGTATTCAGTTTTGAAGAATAGACCAACGTTAGGAAAACATTTCACTTTGGTGTCGAAAAAAATGTATTTCACTTTGACACAGTGCAATTAAAAACACCACTGTGTATTCTTGAGAAACACTGAAACAGTTTGGGAAAAGAAGAATGCTATCTGCATCTCAATTCCGTGAACTTATGTTTTTTTTTCTAAATTTCTTCACCTGTAAAGTGACACTGACAATCTAAAACTTGCCTGTGGAGATCTTGTGAGGTATAACTAATGTTGCTAAATCATGTTGAAAAAACAAAACAAAACAAAACGTCACAAAGCCTTACATTTAGTATAAGTTGTGAAAGTAACACAAGGGCAAAAGCAAAGCCTTTTGTTTTTGAGCAAAATCATACATTCACACTTTAATATTTTGGATAATTACATGCCTCTCTTTGGACTTCTATAGAGTTTGCCGAGAAGAGGGTGAATTAAGCATTTGCTTGTGCCTCTGTGTTATCCATGTTAAAGTTTGTCTTGTTTTTCAGTTTCACAAGAAGGGGAAAAAGCATTTCTTTTATTCATTAATTTAAAAATAGGACTACAAAAGTTGAATTACTTGACAAATGAGGGAAAAATTTCAGCTCACTTTGCAGAAGTCAATTTAAAATATTTGGCACAATGTTATTTCCTGCTAATACAAATGTTAGAACTGGAGAAGACCAAAATTAAACACTAAGGGTTATTAAGAAAAATTAGAAATCTTTAAGTTAAATACTTGATGGAAAAATTAAATTATGACAAAATTATTTGAATTTTTCAACACATGTAAGGAAAATGCTGTTTACATGAGAAATGTTCATTTTATTTTCATCAGCAGGAAGAGACACCAGATGCTTACAAAAATGGAATTATGGAATTTATAAGCAGAAAGCAGTTAATTTTTATTCTACATGAAAGGCCTTTTTATTCTGGATCTAGAACAAAGTGATTTATGCCTTAACATTCCCTCAAGGACTTTTAGGAAATCAGAATAATAGTATACATTTATGCTGCTTTTAAAAAAGTTACCTATCAGGTTATTTTTTCATCTTGGCAGCTCCTTTCAATTTTAACTTTCTCTGATCTTGTATTTTCCAATTTCTCTATGCAAAATAGAAATTTTAAATTTTTTAAATTCTATAATCTTTCAGGTGTCAATATTATATATTTATATTGACTGATCACATAATAATTATTATAGACTCAAATTAGCCAACCAGTATGACAAAAACCAAACACATAATAAATAAACAGAAACTTTTAAGAACTAATTAATATGCAAGTTTAAAAGCCAACATTTTCTAACATTATGCATAGGGATATCAGGTTGAAATTCAAATATTTTATTTTATATTAGCATTCTTAGTCCATTGTATTATCTATCTATTGATCGATCTATCTATCTATCATCTAATCCATGTATTTTCAGAGGATGATTCAGAGTAAAAATACCATGGTATAATCGTGTATATAGGTTGGTTGAGGAGAAGAGATTAGAAAGTGCAGAAAAGTAGATTAGATAGAGAAAAATTATTTATGTTTTTGTGAGGTCATTTATTTGCATGTGACTAAAAATATTATGGAAACACCAATGTCACTATCATAAGAGCAATAAGGATGTTATATGAACAAGCACAAATATCATGGTATGTTTTATTTTTAGGTCAGAAATACAGAGAGAACCCATCTTTATTTCTTATCATATAGCTTATGTGCCATATTCAGAGATAATATTTAGGCAAATTTATTTCTTTGCTCCATTTTTCTATTTACTTTGAGTATATATTGTATGTGTTGCTTGAATTCCATAGATCCTTATTTTATAGATTCTCCTTTATAAAGTTCACATTCTCTTAATATGCCAAAATGTAAATAAACCGAAACACAAAACTAACAAACCAAAAGATTTTTAATTATATGCTCAAAATAAATGAGGTTGTTTTTATTAAAAGTGTTTTATTATGTTATTTTTAGAGGTATTCTTGAATTAATTTTCTAGGACTATTGTAATAAAATACCACCAAATGAATGACTTAGAACAACAGAAATTTATTTTCTCACAGTTCTGTAGAATAGAGATCTAAAATTGAGGTTTCAGCATGACCATGTTTCATTTGAAGGCATAGGGAAAGATTCTTTTATGTCTCTTCCTGTTTCAGATAGTCTTAAATGTTACTTGGCTTATGACAATATAACTCCAATCTTTACGTGGCATTCTTTCATGACTGTTTACAGAATTTTTCTTCTGTGTACATGTGTCTTTGTGACCAAATTACCTTTTTTTTAGGTACAGTCATATTGGATTAGGGCCCACCTTAATGACTTCACATTATCCTGATCACCTGCACAGACTCTATTTTCAAATAAGATCAGGGTAACAGGTCCTGGTAGGCGTTCAACATCTTTTGCGGAGCACAATTTTACCAATAATAACTCCTAAAGCCAGAATTGCAAGCTCCCTTCCTCATGGCTATCTACTTATGTTCATTTATTTAGTTCTTCATTCAGTTTAACACACGATTTTTAAGTCAAGTAGTCCTAGGAATTGCTCATGTTTTAATTGCTAGTTACTTTTGAAAGACAGTTAATATAGTTTTTTACAAAATCAGGGCAATACTTAAAATGCTATAATCTTTTCTTGGCTGATGGCTTTTCTAACTTACAGGCTTCTTTCTTTTAAACATCTTACATACATACCACTTTGAATGACTAAAGATAGTTAGAAATGTCATGTTAATAAGTGTGGGTCATATTTCTCCTTGCATGTGTCCTTCTTTCTTCCACAACACGTGCTAACACTGCTGCCAGCATCTGCAGTACCCTCTGCTGGCTACCCCTAAATACTTCATGTTGACACTTGACACTATCCTTTGGATGTGTCTCCAAAATTTCACATATTGGAAACTTAATGTAACAGTTTTGAGAGGTAGGACCTATGAAGAAATGATTAGGTAATGACTTCCCAATGACTTGGAAATGATTAGGTATACAAACACACACACACACACACACACACACACACACAGTGCGTGCAGCCCATAGAGCCCACAGAGGGTGAGATAAACCAAGGTGGAGTGTCACCTCACCAGGGAAGTACAAGGGGTTGGGGAACTCCCTCTGTTAGCCAAGGGAAGTCCTGAGGGACTGTGCCTTCAGAAACTGTGTACTCTGGCCCAGATACTACACTTTTCCCATGGTCTTCACAACCTGTAGACCAGGAGATTCCCTCCAGTGCCTATGCCACCAGGGCCCTGGATTTCAAGTACAAAACCGGGCAACCATTTGGGCAGACACCCAGCTAGCTGCAGTAGTTTTTTTCATATCCCAGTGGCACCTGGAGCACCAGAGAGACAGAACAATTCACTCCCCTGAAAAGGGGGATGAAGCCAGGAAGCCAAGTGGTCTTGCTCAGCAAATCCCACCCCGACGGAACTCAGCAAGCTAAGATCCATTGGCTTGAAATTCTTGCTGCCAGCACAACAGTCTGAAGTCGACCTGGGACACTGGAGCTTGATGAGGGGAGGGGCATCTGCCATTACTGAGGCTTGAGTAAGTGGATTTCCCCGCACAGTGTAAACAAAGCTGCTGGGAAATTCAAAACTGGGCAGAGCTCACTGCAGCTTGGCAAAGCCACTGTAGCCAGACTGCCTCTCTAGATTTCTCCCCTCTGGGCAGGGCATCTCTGAAAGAAAGGCAGCAGCCCCAGTCAGAGGCTTATAGATCAAACCCCCATCTCCCTGGGACAGAGCATGTGGGGGAAGGGGTGGCTGTGGGTGCAGTTTCAGCAGACTTAAACGTTCCTCCCTACTGCTCTGAAGAGAGCAGCAGAGCTCCAAGCACAGAGCTTAAGCTCTGCTAAGGGACAGACTGCCACCTCAAGTGAGTCCCTGACCCTTATGTATCCTAACTGGGAGGCACTTCCCAGCAGTGTTCAACAAACACCTCATACAAGAGAGCTCTGGCTGGCATCTGGCAGGTGCCCCTCTGGGATGAAGCTTCCTGCTATTCTGAAGCCTCCACTGGTAATACAGCCAAACAGGGTCTGGAGTGGACATCCAGCAAACTCCAGCAGGCCTGCAGCAGAGGGGCTTGACTGTTAGAAGGAAAACTAACAAACAGAAAGAAATAGCATCAACATCATCCAAAAGTACATCCACACAGAGACTCCATCCATTAAAAGCTCACCAACATCAAACACCAAAGGTAGATAAATCCATGAAGATGAGGAAAAAAAACAGTGCAAAAAGGCTGACAATTCCAAAAAACAGAATTCCTCTTCTCCTCCAAAGGAACACAACTCCTCACCAGCAAGGGAACAAAACTGGACAGAGAATGAGTTTGACAAGTTGACAGAAGTAGACTTCAGAAGGTGGATAATAACAAACTGCTCCCAGCTAAAGGAGCATGTCCTAACCCAAAGCAAGGAAGCTAAAAACCTTGAAAAAAGGTTAGAGAAATTGCTAACTAGAATAACCAGTTTAGAGAAGAACATAAACAACCTGATGAAACTGAAAAACATAGCGCAAGAACTTAGTAAAGCATACACAAGTATCAATAGCTGAATCGATCAACTGGAAGAAACGTTATCAGTGACTGAAGATCAACTTAATGAGATAAAGCATGAAAACAAGATTAGAGAAAAAGAATGAAAAGAAGCAAAGCCTACAAGAAATATGGGAATATGTGAAAGGACCAAATCTACATTTGATTGGTATACCAGAAAGTGATGGGGTGAATGGAACCAAGTTGGAAAACACATGTCAGGCTATTATCCAAGAGAACTTCCCCAACCTAGCAAGAGAGGCCAACATTCCAATTCAGGAAACACAGAGAACACCACAAAGATACTCCTCGAGACTAGCAACTCCAAGACACATAATCATCAAATTCACCAAGGTTGAGATGAAGGAAAACATGTTAAGGCCAAACAGAAATGTCGGGTTACATACAAAGGGAAGCCCATTAGACTAATAGCACATCTGTCTTCAAAAACCCTACAAGCCAGTAGAGAGTGGGGACTGATATTCAACATTCTTAAAGCAAAGGATTTTCAACCCAGAATTTCATATCCTGCCAAACTAAGCTTCATAAGTGAAGGAGAAATAAAATCCTTTACAGACAAGCAAATACTGAGAGAAACAAAGGGTATTCAAATAGGATAGAGGAAAGTCAAATTGTCTCTGTTTACAGATGACATGGTTGTATATTTAGAAAATCTTCTTGTCTCAGCCCAAAATCTTCTTAAGCTGATAAGCAACTTTAGCAAAGTCTCAGGATGCAAAATCAATGTGCAAAAATCACAGACGTTCCTATACACCAATAACAAACAGAGAGGCAAATCGTTACTGAAATCCCACTCACAATTGTTACAAAAAGAATAAAATACCTAAGAATACAATTTATAAGGGATATGAAGGACTTATTCAAGGAGACCTACAAACCACTGCTCAAGGAAATAAGAGAGGTAACAAATGTGAAAAAACATTCTATGCTCATGGATAGGAAGAATCAGTATCGTGAAAATGGCCATACCACCCGAAGTAATTTACAGATGCAATGCTATCCCTATCAAGTTACACTGACTTTCTTCACAGAATTAGAAAAAAATACTTTAGATTTCATATGGAACTAAAAAAGAGCCCATACAGCCAAGTCAATCCTAAGCAAAAGCAACAAAGCTAGAGGCATCACGCTACCTGATTTGAAACTATACTACAAGGCTACATTAACCAAAACAACATGGCAATGGTACCAAAACAGAGATCTAAACTAATGGAACAGAACAGAGGCCTCAGAAATAATGTCACACATTTACAATTTTCTGATCTTTCACAAACCTGACAAAAACAAGCAATGAGGATAGGAGTCCCTATTTAATAAATGGTGTTGAAAAAACTGTCTAGCCATAGGCAGAAAACTAAAAATGAACTCCTTCCTTATACCTTATACAAAAATTAACTCAAGATGAATTAAAGACTTAAATGTAAGACCTAAAACCAGAAAAACCCTAGAAGAAAACCTAGGCAATACCATTCAGGACATAGGCATGGGCAAAGACTTCCTGACTAATACACCAAAACCAATGGCAACAAAAGCCAAAATTGACAAATGAGACCTAATTAAACTAAAGAGCTTCTGCACAGCAAAAGAAACTATCATCAGAGTGAACAGGCAACCTACAGAATGGGAGAAAATTTTTGCAATCTATCCATCTGACTAAGGGCTAATATCAAGAATCTACAAAGAACTCAAATTTACAAGAACAAAAAACAAGCAATCTCATTAAAAAGTACGTGAAGGATATGAACAGACACTTCTCAAAATAAGACATTTATGCAGCCAAAAAACATGAAAAAAAGCTCATCATCACTGGTCATTAGCAAAATACAAATGAAAACCACAGTGAGATACCATCTCACACCAGTTAAAACAGCGATCATTAAAAACTCAAGAAAACAGATGCTGGAGAGTGTATGGAGAAAGAGGAATGCTTTTACATCGTTGGTGGGAGTATGAATTAGTTCAACCCTTGTGGAAGACAATGTAGCAATTCCTCAAGGATCTAAAACCAGAAATACCATTTGACTGAGCAATCCCATTACTTTGGGTATATACCCAAAGGATTATAAATCATTCTACTATAAAGACACATGCACATGCATATTTGTTTGTTGTGGTACTGTTCACAACAGCAAAAACTTGGAACCAACCCAAATGCCCATCAATGATAGACTGAATAAAGGAAATGTGATACATATACACCATGGAATAATATGTAGTCTTAAAAAAGATGAATTCATGTCCTTTTCAGGGACATGGATGAAGCTGGAAACCATCATTCTCAGAAAACTACCACAAGAACAGAAAACCAAACACCACATGTTCTCACTCATAAGTGGGAGTTGAAAAATGAGAACATGTGACACAGGAAGGGGAGCATCACACACTGGGACATGTCAGGGGGTGGGGGGCTAGGGGATAGATAGCATTAGGAGAAATATCTAATGTAGATTACTGGTTGATGGGTGCAGTAAACCACCATGGCACATGTACACCTATGTAGCAAACCTGCACGTTCTGCACATGTATCTCAGAACTTAAAAGTATAATAATAATAAAATGAAATAAAAATACAGTTATAAAATAGTTGAATAAATGTACCTTCCTGATACCTTGAAGCAAATTTAAACAAATAGTGGCTTGTTTTTCTGTCATCTTTATCTATTTATATTTGTCTCAACATTTTCTTTTAGGGCAGCGTCTAATTGTTCCTATGCAGCTTTCAGACACATTTCCATGATGCTTACATTCTATCAGAAAGTATCTAAGATAGGATAATTGGGTTTACCTACACAAACAGTTTTAGCTAAGTAAAACAAAGGAAAAAAAGTATTGCTCATCTAAATAATTCAGAGTTCTCCTGAGTTTAAAATATGAAAAATGTATATAGTATGCACATTTGTTTTAGATATAGTTATAGATATAAACTTTTTTAAACATTTAAGTTGTTTCCATTTTAACTTACCCTAAAGAAGCTATGAAAACTAACCTTATAACCTCTTTCTCAAGGATTCCTCATTATTAGATAGTTATGATTCACATCTTCATAGGAGACTGACACTTCAATGACATTTCTCTTTTACTCACTATAGTTCCTTATTTCTAAAAATATGCACTATTATTTTTCCCTGGGCAATTCTTTACAGATCATTAGGAATAGAGAAATAAAGGGTATACAAATATTCTAAATATAACTAAGGCACGTTTAATCTAAACAACTTTAAATAAATATAGCAGCAAATTTTCTTAATTTGAAAACATTACAATTTAGGCCAACATCATTTTATTCTGGGAACTAAAAGTTAATCACAGGGTTAAGGATGAAACAATCAAAGAGTTAAAAGTAATTAAGAATAAATGTGCTTTTAAAGGCATTATAATGGAGACCATGCTTTAGCTTTCAATTAACAAAAGTCAAAAATAATGATAATCCTCAAAGCAAATAAACATTTAGCTTAGTTTTCAGTGAGTAATAATGTAAATTTTTAGAAGTAGTTATGAAAGAATTTTGCAATATGTTTCAAAAGCATTAAATTTATTTGCATACTTACCTTAAAATATTGTAAGTAGCTACCACCAGGTAGTAATCACTTTATACTCTTTATATTATTTTTATTTTGTTCTGATTTTTCTGTAATGGACACATATTAATGACATTATTAGAGGTTATTGCAATGTTAAGGAGAAACAATGTTATAAAACATTTTTTTTTTAGATGGAGTTTTGCTTATGTTGCTCAGGCTGGGGTGCAATGGCACAATCTCAGCCCAGGTTCAAGTGATTCTCCTGTCTCAGCCCCTCCGAGTAGCTGGGATTACAGGCATGCGCCACCATGGCAGGCTAATTTTGTATTTTTAGCAGAGATGGAGTTTTCCCATGTTGATCAGGCTGGTCTCAAACTCCTGATCTTAGGTGATCTGCCTGCTTCGGCCTCCCAAACTGCTTTGAATACAGGCATGAGCCACCCAGCCTGGCCTATAAAACATTTAAACATTTTTAAATAAAATTTATCTGTTGATCCTTTTTTTGACAATTATAAGTCCAAAAGAATGAAAATAATTCATGCATGAAGATATTTGCCTAAGATTATTTAAAATAGGAATAGTATTAGGAAGACCCTAATGCCATATATTAATGAAATGCTTAAGTAAATTGTAGTACTCTGTTTGGAACAAAATCAAGATTTAGAAGAAAACATGTAAAGTATTATTTATGAATTTCTAATAGTGATATATATGTAATAATTATGTCTAATTTTTTTCTACTGCATTTCTCTTTAAATAGATAAAATAAATATTTTATGTGTGCATTTAAAATTTTACATTTCTCTTCCAAATAGCATATTCTTACAAAATGACTAGAATCCACCCTCCTTTTCAGCTACACTCTCTAGTGCTACTCAGAGCTGCAAGATCAAGTCCTAAAAGTTTGATTTCAGAGTTCAAAATGAATTGACTAGCCATCAGATTCAAAAAATTATCTAGCACATATAGTTCATGTAAGTTATGTAAAAGTATAGTTCCTTATACAATCAGAATGGAGAAGAACACTAACTCATAATTAACTACTGGTAGATATATTCTTTAGCTAGGTAGGCCTTAAAGATTACAAAATAAAATGTATAGCTAAAGATAATTATCCTAAAAGGAAAGTGCGTATAACTGTAGTGTTCATCCCCAACAATATAAATACATGTTTTCAAATTAAATGTGACTTCCTAGATTGTACTTTCTACATAAGAAATATAAATGCTATGATAACCTGATATGTTCTGTGTAAAAAAATGTTTTTGATAGTTGTCAGAGCATGGGAAAAATTAAGGACATCAGCAACAACAAAAAGTTGAAGGGAAAAGTGCCTTATTTCAGCAAACCAATTATTTAGTAAAGAAATACTGGGGCCAACATTCAGCATCCTTAAAGAAAAAAACGTTCAACCTAGAAAAAAAAAAAAAAAAAGAAATACTGAAGGAAGGGTAAAGCATGTCAAACAGCCAGCCCTGACCTCTAGAAGCTGAAACACATGATTGCCTGCACCGCTGCACAAGAGAACTAGGAAGACACCTTGTGCTTCTTGAAAATCCATTTGAAATTCAAGGCCAGACAAGCCTCTTTTCTGAAGAGGCTGCCAAGGAGATCCTGAGGTCATTTTGGTAAAAATACACAGTATGTGAGCAAAGGTCAGATGGATCCAGGATAAATATTCAATCCTCCTGATCTCTACCATCTCATTCTATTAGTTTGTAGAGGAACAAGAGCTTCAGCATGAATGTTGCAATCAGAATGAAAAGAACTTGGTCTGAATAAAAAAGAAAAATAAACTGTTTCATTTTTGTGAAATCAATGATAGCTTTGAATTGTTTACAAATTTAATATTTTTCATTCATTTTTGTTTCTTGTTGTTTTTTTTTAAGTGTCAGTCCCTCAGGAATTTTCATTCATTTTTGAACACATACACAATGCCAAAGAATCTGAAAAATTGATTTCTTTTAATTCCAAAAACTTTTATGAGGAAGATATTATGGAGGAAACTGAGATTCTGGAAGAGATAAATTCTTCACCTAAGATCATTACAAATCAATTAGGTATTGGTGTGATCAAGACAGAAAGTACAGCCATGTACCACATAATGATATTTTGGTTAACAAAGAACCACATATACAGGAATGGTCCAATAAGATAATACCATATATTTACTGTACCTTTTCTAATACAGATATGTTTGGATATACATGTACTTAACATTGTTTTCCAATTACCTGCAATATTCAGGGCAGTAGCAGGCGTTAATATTGGAACACAATGCTAAGTATGCATGTATCTAAACATTTGTATATTATACACACATTACACATATGTATGTATAATACATATATTATAGATGTGTTTAGATATTACATGCTGTAAAGTTTTGTAGCCTAGGAGCAGCAGGCTATACCATATAGCCTAAGTGTGCAGCAGGCTATGGCATCTGGGCTTGTGTAAGTACACTGTGATGTTCACATGATGCTGACATCACCTAATGACACATTTCTCAGAATGCATCCTGGTCATTAGGCGATGCTTCACCATATGTGTGCTAAAACAACTACTGCTCCCTGTTACACTATATTACTTCATTTACTGAAAACTTTCTTTAACATAAAAATCTTCTACCACATCAATTTTTGTTGTTGTTATAAGTCTAATTGCAGGTAGATGGGACAAATAGTTAACACAGCAGGGCAACTTTACTCAGTTCTCCTTAGTTCTGTAGCCATGGCAATAGCCCTTAGCCAAACATTTAATACTAAACCCTCAGGATCTCTCATTGTGACCATGTAGTGTGATGGGTCAAGATGAAATAAGCTGTCAGGATATTTAAGGAAAACATAAAGATTAATGATAAATCTGGTTCTTGGCTTGAAGTTTGCATCTTCAGGAATTCTGAACCCCAGTACTTGGGTGGATCTACTTGGGTGGCAATATCTCACAAGAGAAAATTACATTTTATGCGAAGCTCACAGAGAGAGAGGGAGAACTTGGAAGCCCATGTGTGACTTCTCTAGCTTTGGTCCATGTCTGCTTACTGCTGTTAATGCACTGCACATTCTGCTATAATAAATGTTTAGCTAATTATAACTTTATGTTGAAGTGTATTAATCCTTCCAACCAATAACCAAATTAGTTGTGGGACCCCCCCCTTACCAAATAATAGTGATTAAAATGTGTGGCAATTAAGCAACCAAATTATACCCTTAGCTATTTTGCATAACAAAACACCCTCACGCTTACTGGTTTTACAACTAAATATTCAAGTTTAGATATGTGGCTGTTCCAGGTTTCCAAATCATCACCAAGGTAGGAAAGCCTTTCCAATTTCAGATCTCAAGCTTAGTTTCAATTACATACATTGATGCCTGTGAATCTCTTGAATTTACTCGCTCTTTCACTATTTATCAGCACAGGAATCATCTGGAAATAGATATTCAGAGTTAGAAAAAAAAGTTTTTCCAGATGGAAAATAAATCACCTTATGAGCCTTATTTAACATGAAAATTAAGAGTAATTAATTAAAAGTAAGTAATGAAAGTTCTTATTATTGTAGGGGATCAAAATATGGCTCCCAGAAGTATACTAGTGTGGTGTAAGGATTATCTTGAGCTGAAGGCAATTAAGAAAAAACAGGCATAGGGCAAGTTTCTGCCCTCCTTTATCTGCCTGAAAACAAGGCATACATTTTCCCTCTGAAGGTGCCTCCCTCTTCCCATCAAGTAAGAAGAGAACAACCCTTATCACCAGAGATGAAGATGGCTTCAGAAAATTCTACAAAAACAAACCTTACAGACGAGCACTTTTTTTTTTTAATTTGCTTTTTATTATACTTTACGTTCTGGGGTACATGTGCAGACCAGCCATTTAATAATAATAGAGGATATCTACCTTTCTGTAATTTGTTGCCCCTAAGAAGTCCAGAAACTTTCTTTTGTCGTACTTCTCTATAAATGTATTACCCCTTATCCAGATGACATGAAAGCCTCAAAGACGAGCTGCTGCTTTGATTTTTTTTCTTCATGAGTGACCCCTCCCATGATCCTATGGAAAATTTTTAACAACAAATACAATTTGTAAGCTTTTCTCTTGCTAATCTGCTTTTGTCAGTTAATTCTGAAGATCAGACACTGATTTTTTTTTTCAATGTTTTATCCTTTTGTATATAATGTAACCAAGGACATAGAAAATAATTTTCCCTGAGGCCCAGTTTCCAGAGGACAGAAAAGATGGACACAGGCCAGCAAAGCAATCTTATGCCGAAGGGATACACCATCAAAAGCTTCACTAAGCCTTGTATGAAGTACAAGATAATCAATGAAGTCTGGAGTTAGAAATCTGGGTTGTCTGTTTCCTGTCACAAAACTTCTGGTACATTTCTCCAAAATTATTGAATTATTTTCTACGCACAGTTTTCATGTATGAAGTACAATTTTATACCCATGAGAAAAATATATCTATTTCACAGTTATAATTATTATTATGTGTCTTTCTCAAGGTTTCCAAGCCCTTTACAAGAGAACTTTATGAAAATACCATATACATACTGCCTCTGGCTCTCAATTTAGGAGTATTCTCACTAAAGTCATCCTGCTACTGTCTTTAATGAATGTAGTTTCAGCTGGTGTCTTTAAAATTGTCTCACAAGCACTGATGTAAATATTCTATGGTAAGATAAACATGCTTTGTTTGCGTTTATTTTATCCAATGTCAGAATTATTTAACATTTATATTAAATAATATAGTTTGTCTTCTATTATATTTAATGATTATGTGATATATTTAGAACTCCTTACTCTTTAAAGTACTCCAATGGTAAATCTGTTTGATTTAGTTTAATTTTTAGTATAGAGTATGTTGCTTTCAGCATTAAGTACTTTATGAATACTTTGTTCATTTTATTTTAATAAAGAATAGATATTTATGCAAATCAAAAGCCTATAATATGATTAATGAGGACATAATGTCAGATTAAAGATGAAATAAACTGAAGCCTACACTCTTTTGATATATTATTAATCTATAATGTTTTTAACCACTGAGAAACCCATATAGTAATGCTTAATGCAGATTACAGTGGTATTTGAGTCAGAGTCACTAATCTAGATGGTTTTGAAAACTTAATTTTCAGGATAGTATAGAAAACATGATACTTAAGTCTCATATAGTTTTGGTATTAGATAAATGATTAAAAATCTGTATCTGTATCTGAAAATATGGTTAACTTCCCATTAATATCTAATAATGCTTTTGTTATTTTTTTTCTTTAGGCACACAGTCTTCAAATTTGAGCAGTAATGGTTCTATACTTACTTTATACATATTGATGTTCTCAGGCTATCTTTTATGAGGTTAAAAATATCATATGATTCATGTTACAATTCTCTCAAGTTTTATTAAAACTATGGATTAGTAATCATAAGTAGAAGCAAATGCCATTTTATGAAATTCTGTCTTGAGAAAAAATGTACCCGATTATTCATTACCTGTTATGCTCATTTGCTATTTGAAATAAATATTTTGAATAATACTTGATACATTATGTAGTGTCTATATGAACTCTTCTGCCTATACAGGAGTTAAATACACATATGTTTGGGTGTATATATATATACATATATATATATATATATATTTGTATGCATGAATATATGCAGTTCAAAATTATCAGGAATGCCTCTTTAAAATATAATTCACATCTTAAGTAAAAAATAATTATTGAATGACAACTTGTTGATTTCCTTGGTCATTCTTTGTTAATGATCATTCTTCATTAATGGGTGATTTTTAAATTTTTAACTGAAACATTCATACTTCAATTATTTTCTATTAACTATATTTTCTGTTTTTAGGTATATGATACCAATATTTTTTGGTTATTGGACACTGATTTAATATTATCATTTGTATATTATAAAACAATATTAATTATCATATTATAATAGTATAAATTATTAGTAAATGTATACAACTTATTGTTAACAGTTATTATTGACATCAAAGTCACTGCATTGCTAAAAAGGTGTTCCTAGAAGTGCATAAAATCCTTGAAGAAATATTTTCCTAGTTTTTGTAATTATTTATACTTGTCAAAAGTTTTCAGTGTCTTTTATTCTTATTCAGTGATTTAGAACTTTGACTCTATGGAAATGTATGTGTCCATCTTAAATTCACATTAAATTTAATCAATAAGAAAATGCCTATTAATTTAATATACATTTTTCCACATAAATTTTAGGCTTAAATAAAAATAGAAAATTTGATTGGGTATTTACTCATGAATTGCTCTATTTGTGTGTATTCAAGTATGCACATAAACACATAAACTCCCTAATACCTTTTTTAGGGGTCTGTCATTTCTTGTTTGCATTAATATCTCTAAATTTTTAAATTATTATTATATTTTAAGTTCTGGGGTACATGTACAGAACCTGCAAGTTTGTTACATAGGTATACATGTGTCATGGTGGTTTGCTGCATCCATACCCCGTCATCTACATTAGGTATTTCTCCTAATGTTATCCCTCCCCAATCCCCTCACCTCCTGCAATCCCTCTCCTGACCCCCCTCCCCTGACACATCCAGGTTTGTGATGTTCTCCTCCCTGTGTCCATGTGTTCTCATGTTCAACACCCATTTATGAGTGAGAACATGTGGTGTTTGGTTTGTTGTTCTTGTGTCAGTTTGCTCAGAATGATGGGTTCCAGCTTCATCCATATCCCTGCAAAGGACATGAACTCATCCTTTTTGGTGGCTGCATAGTACTCCATGGTTTATATGTGCCACATTATCTTTATCCAGTCTATCTTTGATGGAGGTTGGTTCCAAGTCTTTGCTATTGTGAACAGTACAGCAATAAACATACATTATGCATGTGTCTTTATAGTTGAATGTTTTATAATCCTTTGGGTATATACCCAGTAATGGGATTGCTGGGTCAAGTCGATGGACAGATACTTCTCAAAAGAAGACATTTATGTAGCTAACAAACATATGAAGAAAAGCTTATCATCACTGGTCCTTAGAGAAATGAAAATCAAAACCACATTGAGATACCATTTCACACCAATTAGAACGGTGATTATTAAAAAATCAAGAGACAACAGATGCTGGAGAGGATGTGGAAGAAGAGGAATGCTTTTACACTGTTGGTTGAACTGTAAATTAGTTCAACCATTGTGGAAGACAGTGTGGTGATTCCTCAAGGATCTAGAACTAGAAATACTAAGTTTTTTAAACATATTCATACCCAAGGATTTCCAATCTGCATAATTTAACTTTGTTTTTATTTTTTATACACATTATATCATTTTAAAAATGCATATTTATCATTATTTTTATTACACCTATTGAAACTGTGGTCTTATCATGTATGCATCACTTTTTATGTTACAAAATGTTTTTGCAATTACGTGAAAAGGTTAATAGATAAATGCTGAAGACTAGACTTTTGAACAAAACTGTAAGAGTCAAGAAAGAATTCATGAATCTGAAAATTTTAATCTCTAATACTCTCATTAGGTCTTGTGCTGGTCTATTGCTTCTTTACTTTCATATCCATTGCCAGACCTACTCTTATACTACACATTCCACAAACCCTAAATGACTTTTAGCTAGGTTTAGCTAATGAAACACTGGAAGAATTTTGAAGGGCAGAGGGGAAATGTTAGAGTATTTATTTCTTTCTTTATTTCCAATACAGCTGCAGCAGCACTGTATTTCAATGTTCTCTAAAGTTCTAGCTCCCTTGGGAGTTTTTGATCTCAGCATGTCCTCCTGGTTAAAAGTTTCTCTTTTTTATACTCCTTTCTTCCTGTCTCTCTTTAGCACTAGGGATAGCATCTAATTGGCTCTATTAAATTTTTTTGTTGGCTCACAGTACACTATTTGCACTTTTAGTTCTTCCTGACATTTTACCAACTAGTCCCCTATGTTAAATTCTCTCAATTGAGCTACCAAGTTCTGTATTCCAAATTGGTTCTTAACTATACAGGGATATCCACATTCTTGAATACATATTTTAAATTACATTTTAACTAACTTTTGTGAAAATATACTGCGCACAATACAAAGCTGCAGCCACTAAGATTTTTTCCTTCTTATTGATTATACCAAGCTCTTTCCATCTAAGTAGTCTTTTGAAGTCTACTGCACATGTACCCGAAACCCATACCTTCTTTTAGTTTTATGTACATACCTCTATTCCCATTGCTGGTCTTTCTCCTTTATTCACATGTCAAACTAAAAATCATATTTTTAGAGGTGCTACTCTTGACTACTTTGTCTAATATATGTGGTTAATTTGTTATTTCCTTTCAAGGTATGTTTTTTATTTTCAAAATTATTTATAATAATTTTATCCCTAAAAATACTATACATTCCAGGGTAAAGACTATTCTTCATTTGTTCAAAAGTGACTATTTAGCAATTTTCATAATGCTACTACATACTGTAGAATTATATAAATAATGTAAAAAGAAGGTTAGAATGTTAAAAAGGAAAATGAATAAAACGTAATTATTTTCCTTTGGGGATTTAGAATCTTATGAGGTAGATATATATTATGAATTAAAATACAAGAGAATATGAAAAACACCCACATTAAAAAGCAAGTGACTGTGAGTACCATGGAAAAAAAATTATTCATTGAGAAAGAGAAAAAACTTCATAGAAGACATAACATGTTGTCTAGGAATTAACAGAATGCAATACGCATGATATTAATTATATGACAAGGAGAAACAGCATTCTTTGGCCTAAGAACTATATAAGTAGGACAAGAGGGTAGATTGTGCCTAATATGTCTCTTAAATGGTAAATAGTCCAGAAAGAGATGAAATTTAGAAGTAAAGAGAAAGAGGAGAATAAAAAGACATACTGGGATCTGCTACTAGGTCAACTTGAATGAATCAATAGAAGTTTGATATTAATACTATCTCAGAAACATGATGAGTCTGTTACAAATGAGAGAAGGGAGATATACAAAGTTATCATAGGGAAAAATAGAAATAGGCAGAAGAAAAGAATTTATGATTGGAGATGTTGAATTTGAGTTATCACAAAGACATCCAGACATTAGGAAATTTGAAATAGAGCTCAAGAGAGAAACAAAAGCAAGAATACAGATTTCAATGTCATTGATTTTGTCAAAGCAAGAATTGCGCTGGGTAAAATTAAATATACCAAGGAGAATTTTTTCAAGACTATCAAAAAAGGGTAGAGGCTGAAACTCGGTCTGCATTCACTTTTGATGAAACAAATATCAGTAGGGTTTGTATAAGAGCTTGAGTAAGAGAGAAATATTGAGCCATCTGTGTTTGCTAATTAGTTTTACCCAATGCAAAAGTAAACTTCTGCATATCTTCTTGACAGAAGATAGTTTTATAACTTGGAGCAAGGTGCCCATGGAAGTCAGACTCCTACTCTCTCGCAAATAAGATACTGGGGCACTATCTTACTTAATGTTTACATTTCAAAGAGATGGCCCCCAGGTCCTTTAGAAGGATGTTCCTGGGTTATAAAATTGGCAAAAAACAAACAAACAAACAAAAGGCTTTCAAAAAGATTTATACCACAGAGTGCAGAAAGTGACATTTCCTAAAGTAAGTGTTCTAAAAAAGAAAGAGCAAGGCTTAAAGTCAGGAATCGACTTGTTTATAGTAAATCTAAAGGGAAAGTTAAGACCTTCTTATTCAATGTAAAGCTAGTTGTTTAAGCCATACAAGTAAATTAAACTATATGGAGTTAAAAGAGGAAGAAAAACAATCAAAGAGGCCCATCATTTAAGTAGAAGAATAGTCAAAGAAAATAAAAGGCAAGTAGAGGCAAAGCAAAGAGAATGAGAAGGCATAGTCAAGGCTATATTAAGAAAACCAGGAGAATCAGGGATGACAATTTGGAAATTAACAGGATATCTTGAGGAAAGATAATTTTGAAGAGTCAAATGAGGAGATATGTAAATGTTGATAGTATCTTCTTCAATATTGGTAGGATTAGCAGAGAGATACAAGATGGTAGTACAAGGAGGAAAGGTTTAATTTAAAATGAGAAAATTTGAACAAATTTGTTGCTCTAGGAGAAAAAATATCAATGAAAAACCATATTGAATATACACAAACATAGGTTTGAGATTATTTACTGTTTATTATTAAGGTTATAAGCTAAAGGGCTACAATATAGAGACACAAATATAGTGGCTTAAATAAAAGAGAATGTTATTCCTCTTTCCCAAAATAGACTATAGGTAAACAGCAGTAACCATTGATCAGCTCTGCTATTCTCAATATGTAGCTTCCATTTATCGGTCCCAGGTAGCTACTATAACACTTGTAATCTCCCAGTCAATGAGTGAGATGTCCATCACCAATTGTGGAGGTCAGTCTTGCAGACCCTGACTCAACGATGGATGAATAAAGGCACTGTTACACCTGGTTCAGTGATTCAAGTGGGCTAGAGATGTCCTCAGTTGCTTTCAGAGAGTGACTGCAGCCAATTGACCAAGACCCCATCCCATCCTCACATTTATTCAGTAAAGATTTCATAGCAGAGGTTCTAAGTCAACACACTTGTGGATCATTAATATGGCTAAAAGAGTGGTTTTATAAATGATAAAAGCTTTAGGTTCCAAGGCCAACAGTAAACACTATTATTTTCCCCTTTGATCTCCTGAAAGGGCCATCCAGCACAAAGTTAACATGAGTAAACAGAGTAGAGACAAAGGGATGCTGAGTAAACAGACTTAACTGGAAAATCCTCTTATTGTCCCTATCTTTTCCCTAATCTAATGTAAATGAACCAGCTGCCTTAAGCCTGTCCCAATAAAGCCTTTAAGCAGCCTTCCAAAAGGTTTGATGCTGTAATTTATAACTTTTCCTAATATTTTCCTAATATTTTGCCAACCACCCTGAGTGAATGTCAACAAATGAGGAAGAGGAAGAGCCAAAACTGAAACAATTTCTGAGCAAAACCCAGAAATGGCACTTAGCACTTTCAATCATGTCTTAGTCATCATAAAACCTCTGAGGATTAGCAAAATTAAAGTATTATGATTTGTGCAATACTTGATCATACTTTCTTTAAATAGTGAGAGCCCACGAATCCCAAGTACAGTCACTATGATCCTGGCAGTCCACCCATCTGCCAGATTATCCAGTACCTTTAAGGGCCCATCCTGGACAGAGACCCTCATGGCTCCAGGTAGAGCCATCCATTTAAGTCCACATTAGATACCTGAATGCTTTCTTTGATTACAGTAGAGACAGTGCATCCTTCCTCTCTACTCAGTTGGCCTTAGCCAGCATAGCAGCAGCCTTCCAACCAGGTCTTATGCTCCTTAAATTGCAGAGAATGAATATTGCCGGTAGTCTACTGAGGTGCTGTAGTTGCCTTCCAATTTCAAATCAGTTTAGGAGATCTAACTGTAATTAGAAATGGGGCTGTTACTTGGAACTTTTTAACTTTAGTATTATAGATAAAATTGAAATAGAAATAATCTTATTTTGCATCCTTTTGTGATTTATTGTCTCAAGATTTATGCTAGTTATGTGGCTTAAGAGTTGCAAAGTGTGAGAAAGTTAAAGGACATTTGAAGTATGAAACTTCCCCAGCTTTATATATTAGAGATAAAATAGTAAAACAGTGCCTAAAGTAATTATGCTTATAATATAAGATTAAATTACATTAGTAAACTTCAATGAGAGCACTAGGTAAATTTCAAGTTGAATGCATGCCTTCCAAATAACTGATTAGTATTAGGTCTTCTAGTTTATAGATGAAGAAATTAAGCTTAGAGAGAGTAATAGTTTATTCGAAGACATCTGAGAAGCAGAAAATATTTAAACTCCCATATTCAACAAAAGACTAAATAATTTCATTTTGTGATTGTGAGGTAAGCAGCCATATAATATTTAAATGTAAATTACTATAAAAATTCAAAGAAAAATAAAGCAAGACTTTGTCAATTTTTCAATAAACAATTGCATAAATTAAAAAAATTCAATTAAAAAGATACTAAGTAGTTTGTTTTAGCTTTAAATAAAAAATGATTCTCATTGAAACCTATCTTTCAGGCTGATAAGTCGCAATGAAATCAATTTATTGTCTCAATCAAATAGAAAATGAAAAAATACATACTGTGAATATTTGAGTAGTAAAATACATAAACATAGATGTTTATACTTATAACTTATTTATATATGTTTGTATGTATTTTATATAAAGGCTCAATGTTGTATGTGTTACCATTAAAATTTTATTTATGTTATGATCAGAGCATAAAATAGACTTTTTAAACTGTACAGAAAGCATAATTTTCATAAGTCTCCTTCTCTGAGTACAGTGAAATAATAATGCTGCTTATTAATAAGGACTAGCAAAAGAAGAGAAAAAAACAAACAAATCAAACACTTTATTTTAAACACTTCCAAATAATTATTTGGTCAAAGAGGAATTAAAAGTTACAATTACAGAGTCTAGAAAATAATAAATTTTGGAACTCTAAGAGAATTGAACCTGAATTAAGACAAGCTTTAATCTAACAATAATCCTGTAAGAAAACTTTAGTAAATATAATGAAAAAGGAATCAAAAAGAGACAGAGAAACAATAACAAAGAAGGCAAAGTGAAAAACAAAAGAAAAACTCTTAAATATTATTATGACTGTTAATTATCATTTCCTAGTGAATCTTAGCAAATAGGCATGTCATAAAAGAGGTATACTTATTAAAACTGATAAAAATTATGCAATGTTATGGCTGACAAATGATGTAACATATTAGAAATAAAAAGCAGAGAACTAATTAACTACAAATAATCAAATAGTTCAATATATACAAATACATAAAATCAAACTCTAGCAACCAAGAAAACTATTTAAAACAAAGAAATACTTAAATGCTTCACACATCTCCTAAATATTTCACATATTTTTTTAAAGAATGGAATGTTTTCAGATTATATTGCTTTAACTACTTATTTGGTGCTCTCAAAGCAAGCTATGTATGTGTGTGTGTGTGTGTGTGTGTGTGTGTGTGAGTGTATACATATACATATTTGTAATAATTTTAAGCACTCTAAGAAAAAACTTTAACATTTTAGTAAGGTGATTAGAAGAATACATGAATATAATTGAAAGTCACATTATGCTCCTGCACTTTAAAAATAGATTTTCAAAAGACAGATTTCTTTAATTGACAGGATCATTTTAGTTTACATTTTAGTTTTCCAAGTTATCAAGTACATCAAATTAAAACAAACAAGAAGTTCTCACTGTTATATAGGAGCTAAGCTATGAGAACACAAAGGCTTAAGAATGATACAATGCTATTTGGGGACTTGAGGGGAAGAATGCGAGGGCGTGAGGGATAAAAGACAACAAACTTGGTGCAATGTATACTGCTTGGGTGATGGGTGCACCAAGTTCTCACAGATCTCCACTAAAGAACTTACTCATGCAACCAAATGCCACCTGTACCCTTACAATTTATGGAAAAATAAAATTTAAAAAATTTTTCTATAAATGTTTTGAAGAAGTTTAAGGAATGATTATCCTATAGGTTGCCAGATATTGCTATGAAGAGCTACAAATTTAAATTGAAAAATACTGAGGCAAAAATATGTTCAACATCTTAAAAATAAATTATAGTGTATGTAATAATATGGAATACAATGAATGTGTCATCACAATTTTTGCTGGGGGAAATTGAGAATTATGCATAAGCTGATGTGTCACAATTAATTATCTATTTAGGGAAAATATGAAGTGAGGTTCTTACTTTCTTTATAAATTCCACGTGAATTAAAAATTAAGTGAATAGATATACTTGCCAAGATGGCCGCATAGGAGCAGCTTAGGATTGCAGCTCCCAGTGAAAGTGCAGAGGGTGAGTGGACGCCGCATTTCCAGATGGATTTTTATTACCCCCAGACCAGGAGATCCCCAGGCGGAGCAGCCCCACGGGTCGCCAGTGCGGCTGTTTGGGCCGGCGCGGCGGTTCTCCGCACAAAATACACTGGTCTGTGTGCCCTTTTAACTGGTGAGTGGAGCT
>PVKP010017818.1:0-45374 GCA_004027715.1 Plecturocebus donacophilus | reverse complement strand
AAACCTTAAAAACTGTGATTTGCCTCAGGTGCACTCCTCAGTTTGCTACTCAGAGGTGTCCCTCACTGCTCCCCACCACTGCCAGCCACTGCTCCTGTGCAAGCTGGCTCCCTCAGAACTCCTGGACTGCACGCCCCCTCGACAAGGTGCTGTTCCATCTTTCTAGGTAGTGGTGGCTGAGGGTGGACAAGACACTCTTTTCTGTGTAGCCCATTACTTCTATCCTCCACCATACCATCCCAAAAGGCCTTACTGAAGGTTGAATATAACCAAATTATAATTTCAAAAAATGCTTTATATAACCGTCCATTAAACGCCAAGACAAGATTACAATCATAAACGCTTTCACAGGGGTGTCTGTATCAGACACATTCAATTTCTTGCTTAATGCTGCCATCCACAAGTCTCCACTCCTTTCCCTGATGATCCCCCTTTTATAGATTCATACAATGTGAATCTTTATTTTTTAGGGAAACGTTGTGGCCCCAAACATTAATCCGTGCCTTAGGATCCACTGACATCTGTTTCTACAGGTTATCTCTGGACACAGTAATCCTTCAGCAATACAATTACCAAATTATTCAACATTGAAGGCTTTTCCAAGATGGTAGAGGCTGGGATTTGACCTTCTAAGTGTGAGGTTAGTATTGATTTCCAAGCCCCATCTCCACACAGATCTCACCAAACATTCCCCAATGCAAGTAAAGATCCTGAGTAAAACACAAACACCTACGCCTTCAAATGAATGCTTTGATACTCAGAAAGACAACAGCCAAAATTTACACTGAAGAAGAGAAACACTTTCCTAGTGGCAACAAAATCTACACTGCTATCCTCCACAATAAAGGGTAACACTGAACCTTGTTAAGCATAGCAGTGTCGGTTCTGCTATATTTATTCAGTGCTGCGATCAGTTAGGCTAATTTGGTGTAGGTAATAAAAACACCTAAATTCAGTAATCTTAAACAATGAAGGCTGTTTTTATAACTCAAACCTCAAAAGGTAGAAGGGACTTCACTGGAGTTTGACATAGCGCTTCAACAATATTACCCAAACAACCAGTAAGCCTGTCTCTATCCATCTTTCTCTTCTGCTGTATTAGTTTCCCATCACTAATATGACAAATGACCACAAACTTAGTGGCTTAAAACAATAAAAATTTATTATCTCACAGTTCTAGAGATCAAAAGTCCCAAAGTCAACGTCTAGGCAGAGCTGTGCTCCTTCTGGAGCTCCAGAGAGGAGTCTGCTTCCTGCCTTTTCTGGGTTTTAGACGCTGCCATCTTCAAAGTGGGCAGCACAGCATCTTCCAGTTTCTCTTTCTCTCTGCTGCCTTTGCCACTTGCCCTTTTCTCTTTGATATTCTTCCCTCCCTTTTTTGTAAAAGCCCTTGAAATTTCACTAAGCTTATTCCAATAAACCAAGATAATCTATCCACCTCAAGATCCTTGACTTAATCGTATCTGTTGCCATATAAAGTAACATTCACAAGGATCGGGACTTGGGCATCTTTGTGTGTGTGTGGTTGGAGTAGGCATAGTTCTTTCTACATCTGCTTTCCACTGTGTTAATGCCATCTGGAAACAGTAGTTCTTGTGTTCATAAAAAGACTATCAGCAGCTTAAGGGGCTATGTGCTTCTCTGTCCCTTCGGTAGGAAAAACAGAGACTCTTATGGTCTCTCACAGGACACCAGGGAAGCTTCTTGCCCAGGACCATCCTCGTTTCTCTCATTTTCATGGTCGGAATTTAGTCTCACACCCTTTCCTGAACCAATCAACATGGCCTCAGGATTAGACTTTACAGATCAGTGTAAGCCAGGAGTTGAAGCTGAGGGTGGGCTCAGTGCCCATGGATGGAAATGTGGGAGGGGCAGTTCTCTAAAGGAAACTCATAGTCCTGTGCCATGAAGCCGGGGAGGATGGACACTGGGTGCCAAAACCCACAGCACGCCAACATTACTATCAGAATATGCTCGGTAGTTCTGTTAGAAATGGGATATTGTCACTGTTGCCTATCCTTAAATGACCCCTTCTTACTCTTATAAACATCTGGCAGAAACTTTACTTTTGGGGCCAACTCTGAGTCTTGGATGGCACTGCAAGGGAGGTACGATGAGGATCTAAATTCCTAATACTAAACTAACACACCTAGGTGGAAGATTAGTGATTTCTATCCCAGCAAAATTACTTTAAAAAATAGGCACACTTGTTTGTATGTAGATATCAGTAACAAATTCCTGTGGCACACCTGTAAAGGGACTGAATCACATCAGTGCATGGTAACAGAGGTGCTGAGATCTGATTTTCCAGACATGAGGTAGGGACCCATGCGTCGCTTTATTCTTCAGCTCTTGCTTTATTTTCTGTTTGCATGGCCTTCTGGAAAGCTGAAATTATTTTTTGTTTTTCTTACTTAAGCTGAATCCTAGAGTACTTTTGAAAAACTGGCTTTTGTGTACATGTGTGCTTTTATATATCCTCCATGGAAACAATTATATGGGTAGGATGGAACTTTACTTGAACAAGTTTCCTTAGTCATAGGCTTCCTAATCTAAGAGTTAGAGACCTTTTACTCTCTTATCTTTGTAAGGAAAAAATATGGTTATCTTTATGCTTTTACCTTAGAGATAATGTTTTGAAGACCTGCTAACTGAAAACAATGTCACAGATTTTATCTTGGAAAATGTTAAAACAGAATTTTCCCCTCACTGTTGTCCTATGTAGCAAACCTCAGGGAGATGTGTATGAACCTTTTCCCTCTTGAGTTGCATGTACAAACTCGTGAGTGTTTTTCTTCTTCTTACTGCTTTCTAAAATTAGAGAATGCCTGAGTTTGCAAGAGGCATAAGAGCTATCTAGTCAAGTCTTTATCTAATGCATAAGCAACATCCTCTAGTGTTAGAGAACTTCCCACTCCAGAATCCCTACGTTCTATTTTTGGATTGTACTTAATACTTTAATAGTTTTTCATTTAAAAGACTACTTTCTTAGAACTTCTATTCCTTAATCCTATTTCTGACCTTGAAACAACTTCATAGAGATCTACTTAATCAAACCATAACCATTTATTTCCAAAGGTGTGAGACACTGTTTTTAGTCGATTCATTAAAATAGCTTACATCTAGACAGTGACTTACAGGTATCCTGAGCCATCATGTACATTAACTCAGCTAATTCTCAAAGTCTTGTGACGTAAGTATGGCTGATTCCATCATACAGATGAGTGAACAAGTTCATATGAGTTCCTGATTCCATTTATGTGTGTTTAATGTTAAGGCATTGTACATGATCTTTAATCTTCATGAAGATTGCGATTTAGTCAAAATTTAAAGAAATATCTATCTATGTTCTTAGATAAGTGATAGCTTAAAAAAAAGAGTAATGTTCCTTAAGAGAATTTCTATGGTTTAAATTTAAATCAATTAAATTTAATTTCAGAAAGGACTTTCGCTGAGCACTTACGGAAGGCATGAGAAAAAAGAGTTGAAGACTCACCTGGAGAGATGGCCCAGCGAGTAGGAAGACTTAAGGTGCTGAAGAGTTTTGCATGGTGAAGGAGCTTCAGGAAGACCAAAGTTCTGGAACCCATTGAGAATGTGAGAGAGCTAGACAAGCAGAGAATGGAGAGGCAGGCATGCAGGATGGCATAGGGAATTGAAAGGAAGTTATTTCTTTAAGACTAATGGGAAAGAGCTGTGGAGTTTTAAGCAGAGAAGTGACAATATCTGATTAACTTTTTAAATACCATATTTACTACAGTATAGAGAATGGAATAGAGTGCAAAATTGGCAGAATGACTGGAAGGAGACCAGTAAAGAGGCTATCACAGCAATTCAGAAAAGAAATCATGGTGGATTGAACTACAGTGGTTATGGAAATAGTGAAATGCTGATATATCTAAGAGTTATTTGAAATGTAAATGTTACAGATTTTGATAACAAATTGGAGAAAAGTAAATGAGGAGTCAAAGATGAATCCTATATTTCTGGATTAACAACTTCTTTAGTAGTTGAGTCACTGATTGCAATGGCAGAAGATGGGAGAAGCAATGAATGTTAGTGATAGAGGACAGAAAGGGTACAGTTTTCAAGCTGCTTAGCTCTTAAGTAAAATTTATTCTTCCTGGATTCAATCCTAAGTATATGGAGCCCACTGATTTGTTCATTTTCACAAAGATTTTTGAGCATTTACTTTTTTTCCAAACTCTATAGTAACCAATGGAAGCACAAAGGATATAAGACATGATTGTATATAAGAAGCTCACCATCTGATTTGGAGAAAAGACAGGTAAATCAATGCTTAGAGTACAGTCTGTATATGTCATGATAAAGATATATGCATCTCTCTCATACTATAAACAATGAAAGATAAGTAATTCTATCAGGCATGGAGATATGTATTTGTTGCCATTGTGACACCTCAGCTCAGAATTATCATGAATGGTTTTGGAAATAAGGCTCTGAAGCATGGATAAGAGTTTGCCTGAAAGAAAAAGGGTATAGGGGAATTCCAGAAAACAAACACATGCATGAAGGCTCAAAGGCTTGTTTAGGGGGTTATAATGGGTTCAGTGTGCTGGAATGTAGGCCACCATGGAAAATGGAAGAACAGAAAGGTGGAATGAGATCAGATCATGCAGCACTTCATGTGGCATGTTGGGAAGTGTGGACATTACCCTTTTCATAACAGGATTTCTTGTTTAGGTAAATATCTTGCCTGTCTGATGTCTCAGTATCATGATATCCATGATACTGTGAGTACCTTGAGGATAAAACCCATATCATCTTATCTATTTCTTTGTCCTAGCTCTCTGTGCTTAGTAGAGGAAAGTGTTAAAGAACTTGATCTGTAGAAGCCTTGATTACCTACACATTCTCTTAATTCAAGATAGCAAAGGCCACTGAATTCTGAATTTCTACTTTGAAGGAGAATTCAGTCCCCAAAATAGTAATTTGTTCTTTAAAAGTGATTGTTCCAGTATTTCAGATGAGCACCAGTAAAACATATTTGAAAATAAGGCCTTACAGTATCAAAACTTGTTGTGATTGGAAGATATCACATGAGATTGGGAGTTGATGACCAGAACCACCACTTACTAGCTATATCATCTGGGATAAGAATATTATCACCGGGCTTCAGTTTTGTCATTAGAGGAGATACAACCATTATGTTGCTGCTCATAGCACTTTGCAGTGTCTTAAAAATGGAGGTCAAAATAACCATCATATCTTCTTCATACAGTTGTTTTGTGAATCCATAAAATTTCAGATGTAGTATTGGTAGTATATGGACCATTTCCATTTATCTGATACACAGTACCATATAAGTAGTTAGAGAAGGCTTAGGGATTTTGTTGAAAGAGGTAAAGTTTTAGATTCAAGAAGGGGTTAAGTCCTGATTTTACCATCTTTTAGTTTGTTTTTCAGACAAGTTATAAGTTCTGTAGACTCATTTCCATCAAATGTATGAAAATACTTGAATTGTGGAGTTTTAAAAAGACAGTCAATATTTTAATTTAACCTAAGGCCTGCTTTCCTTCTAACCCTCTTTCATGATCATTTCTTCCTTCTGATCAATAATATCTTTTTCAATCTAATAAAGAGATCTAGGGAGTATGTTTTCAGCAATTTTTATGAAAGACATTTATTAGGCCATAAAAAAACAATGTTAACAGTTTTACTCACTTGTTGGGACATGAAGTTCTACAATTTCTTTTTATGGGTAAGCTTGTTTTTCTTCATTTTTCCCCCCCCTCTTCTGCACTGAAAGTCAGCCCAAATATGGTAACAGTAAATCATTCCGACTGGGTTAATATATGCCCTTACGGGTTTAGATACCTCTCTGTCTTCTTGCTCATCTCTGAGACAGAAAGGGAATTAGCCAGACCATCATTAGAATCATAGCCTTGCACATTAAACCCTTGAGGAGAGTGTAATGTGATCTCTATTTTCCTTACCTTTCAGATCTCTGGCTCTGAGAAACCACAGCTCTGCTGGTTTTTGTGGTACAAACCACAAAGATGTTTTTTAACTTTGCTTAGCTTTCCATCCATCTGTTCTTTCCTCAAAAATGCACTTGTTGCTTTTCCTTCTCTTTTCATTGAAAGCCAAATTCCATAGGTTTGTTTCTTCTCCTCTTCAATCTGGCCTGATGCCTCTGCTTGTCCTCTTGATCTGTCTTTGTGGACTTATCTTGATGAACTCAGGACCACAATTATTTCAGGGTCTCTGCACTTTCTATAATTTCAGGTGTGGATTATGTGGTGGCCTCTCAAATGGTAAAAGCTTGGTTTTAAAAACTCAGCTTTGAACATATTCCTTCTTCAGGTAAATTTCACAAAATACCCAAGAACTAAGATTTCCATTGCCTCTCACTTTCTCCTCTATGCCAGCACAGCCAGTCGCCTACCCAAAGCATGCGGGGTTATATTTGCTTCTATTCAGAATAGTTCCTTTAAAAGAGTCAACTTTAACTGCTCCATACTTTCTGGATATCACAATCTTAAAAACAAATGTTGGTTAAATCCAAATCTAGTGAAATTCCAAAGTGTACGTATCTCAATTAATAGAAGTAGCATGATACAGTTCAGTGGCTCCACATTTATGGAGCATTTGATGTCAGTAGCATGAAAAATGGTTTAAAGTGGTTCACAGCAGTAAACAACAATGAAATCCACTGTGAGAAAATTTTTTTCTTTTCTATTCAGTAGAATAATTATCTGGAATTATCCCTCGGTATGATACTATTCTTGAATATTGCTCTGGCATTTCCTGATCCCTCTTTTGAACAGATAAAGAAGAGGCATTAAACTGAAATCCTCAGCAGAAAACAACATGTAGCTAGAACTTAGTGATGTTGCTTGGTTTAATTATAATTTTTATGGTTACATTTTTCCTTTTATGGTTGCTTGCCTTTGTGGGTACACTGATTTTCTATTCATAAGGGTGATATAAAACATCCTTATAAAATACACTTACTGTGAATAAAAAGTAAGATGAACAAATTTGAAGAATAACATTAAGAAAATACTGATATAAGTGTTACACATCTGTATAGTAAAAACCATGAAATTCATAACACAAATGATTGTAATTGAAAAAATATCATTATAGTTGAATGAGTATACATCTTGGAAGGTGAGCAGAGACCTAATTTTAAACCCCACTTCTGCTCACCTTCCAAGATATATGCTTATTACCTGATTATTTGTAAATAATGTACTAATTTACTTTGAACCTTAGTTTCCTCTTCTTTAAATCAGAGGGAAAACTGTATTATATAGGATCATAAAAAATAAAGTAATATAGTAATTGTCTAGCATAGTACCTGGTAAAGTGTAGATAGATACTCAGTAACTGGTAGCTTTCTTTGCTCTCTTATTATTTCACTCTTACAACTTAAAAAGAATGCAAAGTATTGACAAGGATAACTGAACTATGTACCTTTCCTGGAGAGTTAATATATATTTTAATAAATTACAAAAATATGTAGCCATCATTGCCATGTAGGTCTACTGTTCATTACCAATTACAACTCTAAAAAGCATAGGAGCAACTCTTACATAAGAGCCACTGATGAAAAGGCTATGCTAATACTTCCTGATTAAGTCAGTAAGTGTGACCCACCTCCCCTGCTAAAGTGCTTGCTTCTGGAACACCTCCCTTTACCTCCAAAACATGCTTCTGGAGCACTTTCTGTCTTCCCCCTTTTTCTCTACAACCCTTGGTGCGATCTGTCATCAAGTTACATATCATTAGCCTTCTTAATGTCATTCACCCTGTCCTCTTATCTACTGTTTCTTCCCTGATCTGTGTCTTGTCCATGATGGTAATCTAGAAGGTCTACCATGTCACCCATGGTCTCGTGATATCACCCCACCAGCCCTGCTCCAGGGCCCTGCAGTCCTTCAAATGGCCCATATTGCTTGTTCCCTGCCTTCTCAAGCCTTATGATATCTGTCTTCCCCTCATTTCTTATTGTTTCTTCTTTACACACATGATTCTTCCTTCCTGGCAAGCCCAATGTGCTTCCTCTCCCTCGGTCCCAGTTTCCTTCTTGCTTCTAGTCATCCTCCAGAACTCAGGTCAGTGGTTTCCTCTTCTGGATAATCTTCCCTGACCCTGGTACAAAACCTTCGATTAGGCCAAACTTCTTGGCTGTGCATTTCCTTCGTTCACAGCATTGATGTGTAGTCAGCTTTACCAGACAGTGGTCCTTGAGAGAGCACCCATGCCTGGTGTTGCTCAGCATTTGTCCACAGCACCGAATACAGCAACTAACACATAGTAACACTCAGTAAATATTTGTTGAATGAATGACTAAGTAACTTTCACTGGTACTTACCAGCCTGAAACTCTTTATTCTCATTGTATTTAGAAATCTCAGTTTGAGGATAGTGGTTCCCAGTATGATTTCTGACCTATAGAGAAGAGCCACTACACAGTGCTGGGGTTCACTTATTTCTCAAAATCATGGTGAAGGCCATGAAGTATCAAAATAAATTAGTTGTTCTCACTATGTCAGAGTCTTGTTTGTTTATTGTTTTAATTTTTTAAAATTTTATTGTAAAAAAGACACTTAATATAAAATGTACCACTAGTGACATTTAGCACATTTACGATATCATACAGCCATCACCACTATCTAGTTCCAGAAGATTTTCATCGCCCCAAAAGGAAAACCCATACCCATTAAGCAGTCACTCCTTATTTCCCACTGCTGCCAGCCCCTGGCAATCACTATTCTGTCTTCTGTTTCTTCAGATTTTCTGACTGTGGACATTTCATATAAATGAAATCATCACATTGTTTGGTAGCTGCCAATCTGAGTGTCTGTTTCCCAATCTAGATTTGCCTTTATTATTTCTTAACCCATCATTAAGCCCAGTGTCATGCATGCAGAAAACAGGTATGGAATAAATGCTTTTGTAGAAAGGAAGGAATTATTTTCATTTCAATTTGTCATATTAAACACCACAAAATATATTTTTAGTTCCAAAAGCAAAGATTTTGCTATACTGTTTCCAGTAGGAAATTGAACTGAAGAAGTGAACTACGCCTAATCTATTAATTTCCTTTTTTTTTTTTTTTGAGATGGAGTCTCACTTTGTCACCAGGCTGGAGTGCAGTGGTACAATCTTGGCTCACTGCAACCTCTGCCTTCCGGGTTCAAGTGATTCTCCTGCCTCAGCCTCCCAAGTAGCTGGGATTACAAGCATGCACCACCATGCCTGGCTAACTTTGTATTTTCAGTAGAGATGGTGTTTCATCATGTTGGCCAGGATGGTCTCAATCTCTTGATCTCATCATCCTCCTGTCTTGGCCTCCCAAAGTGCTGGGATTACAGGTGTGAGCCACTGTGCCCAGCCTATTAATTGTTATTATTATATTTATACCACACTTATTTCTAAAACTACCTTGAAACTAAAAGACAGTATGATATTGGAAAATATAGTAAGACAGAAACAGAGTTTCAAAAACCATAAAGGAAAAGGGGAAACAAATATATTAACCACTTAGGCTAATAGATAATTACCACAGTACAGGACGTCTCTGAGTTTCCTACAAGCCAAAGTAAGAAAAAAGCATCTTATTACTGTTATAGTATCTTAGAAAAGGAATCACTTCTATTTTAAAAAGTGATATTTTTCTTCACTAATTCTAAAAAAAATCATAGTTTTAAAATGTATTCCTAAATCTTTACAAGTAATCAACTTATGCTAGAAACTTAAGCAATATGAATATAAAGATGAATATTTTAAAATCATACTTTCCAGGACTAAAGTTATTATGTCTTGTACAAGAGTATGTGTCTACTAGTGCTTTAAAATAATTGCCAAGCTTAAGAGTTCATGCATGAACCTGGAAGAGCTATTTACTTGGCTATTAAATCGCTGTTCTGTGAAGCTTGTCAATCAAGCCACAATTCCAAATAATTCAAAAGCAGCAGCTTTGTTGAGCCAAGCAATTCTGAAAACACCCACCTTCAATCATAGCAGTAGGTGTAGTTTGGACATGGGTTTCTATGAAGGCTGATCTGAACCACAGGTCAGGCAGGATGACCTGTGACCATTTGTATATAGGCACCATGATCATTTGTTATTATTTCACACCACCTGGCAGAGACTGAGTCCAAAATAGCCCACCTGTTAGACATTATATTTTGATAAAAAATCAGATCACATAAAGTAGTGCTTCATTAAAAAATTTACCAATGAGTCTGCAAAAATTGAGTATAGTTAAAGCTGTTTTCGGTATTTGCAAAACGCAGGCCTTTCCTTTTCTGTAGCTTGGCAGAATAAAAACTTAATGGAAGGTTCTCGTGGGAAACTTTCAGATTTGTTAAGCAATTGATGTTAGCTAAAAGCATGCTGAGTCAATTGAGAGGAGCCCAAACTCCACGTAAATTAGAGTTTCTGGTATACTTAGGAACAATTGCAAGGTTATTTTGGGGAAGCTGGTCCGTAAGTTTTCCTGACTTTTATTTTTTTATTTTGGTCAGCACATCACTCCAGTCCCAGGGTTGGATTAATTAAGGCCTGGATGCACACTCCCCCTCCCATTCTGAGAATGATGGTAAAGGTCATAGCTACAAAAACCACAACGACCTCAATGACATCCTATTTCAGTGTTGGAATTCCAAGAAGGCTTTTGTTAAAATAAACACCAAGAGATTTTAAATAAACTATGCTGATTATTAACTGGCAAGCTTTTATTTCCCCTCAAATGTGATCCATTGAAATCCATTTTATGTGCATTCATCTACTCAACAAGCATTTATAGAGTACCTACTAAGTGGCAGACACTTTATTTGGGCTGGGGAATGAAATAATAAAATTTTATAAGGTCATTTAAGAAGCTTACATTTGAGAGTAGTCATGCATTCATTGATTCATTCAAAATATATTTACTTAGTGTCTACTATATTCCAGTCACTGCCCAGCCAATTAGAATATATTAATAATTCTAATATATTACTATATTAATAATTAATGAACAAAATAGCCCAACTCTTTATAAGGCTTACATTCTAGCAGAGTCAGACCATAAATAATAATCATAATGAACAATTAAACTATATAATATAAGATGATAAGAATCAAGAAAAAATGGCAATCAGGAGGACAATATTACAGAGTAGTCAAGAAAGTGCAATTTGAGCACAGACTTGAAGGAGGTAGGGGAGTGGGCCATTCTGACAATGAGCAAAGAGCATTTAGGGCAGCAGGAACTGCTAATGCTAAGGCCTTATGATGGATGGAAGCATGCCTACTAGATGGGGCAGAGGAGGGAGGCCAGTGTGGTGAAGTAGAATGAGCAAGAGAGGTAGAAAGTGGTAGGAAGAGTGGTAAGAAATGGGATTAGAAAGTACAAGGGGCAGAGGTGAAGGCTGAAAGGGGAGGTTGTAGTTATATAAAGCCTATAAACCATTGGAAGAACTTAAGCTTTTGTTCTACATGAAGTAAAAACCAAAGGTGAGTTTTAATCTGATTTCTACTTGTAAAGGGTAAATGTAGCTGCCATGTTGGGAGTAGACAGACTTTAGAGGTAATCAAGGATCAACGCACAGAGAACAATTAGGAAGCTACTAGAGAAATCTTGGCCGGGGGTTAGGGTGGCTTGGAGGTGGCAATGGAGATGGTGAAAAATAATAAGGTTCTGGAAATATTTTAAAAGTAGAGCTAATAAATTTCCTGATGGATTAGATGTGAAGTGAGAAGTAAAGACAGATATCTTCATTCATTCACACATTCTTTAATTCCTTGACTCATTCCTTCACTTGTCTATTAATCTACTCAACAAAAAGCAACTGAACCTTTTGTGCCAAGCATAATATTAGACAGTGATGATGTGGAGGTAAGGGCAGAATTCTCTCAAGGATTTTATACTTTAATAGAGACTACGGGCTTATAAACAAAATATGCCATAAGGGACATACAGAACAAAGAAAGAACAACTTTTCTGCCTAAGAGGATCAATGAATTAGGCACAGAGAAAGAGACATTTGAATTATGTCTTAGAGGAGGAATGGGCATTTGTCCGATGGTTAAATCTGGGAAGACCATCCTAGTCAGAGAAAGAGTAAACAAAGAGGCAAGAGACAGTTTCACAAATGTGAGAAACTAAATATGGTTTTCAGTGCTAGTACACATTGCGTAAAGGTGGGAATAGTGAGCAAAAAGGCTAGAGAAGGATATGGGGTGAGATTTCAGATAACATTTGACCTCAGGCTAAACATGGCAGCCATTGCCTTTAAGTGATGAGATGTGATAGAAGAGGTTTAAGCAATGGAGTGACAAAGCCAGATTTATGTTTTAGGAAAATCACTAGTTCAGTAGGACAAATGCATTGAAAATATATGTAGAAAGTTATTGACAATAAAACGAAATTGTAATTTTGTAAGATCCAATCTGGAGAAAACTTGGGATCATAAAAACTTTTAACTTTGTCATTAAGGTAAATATCAATTAGCAATAAAAGCAAAATTATTTCATTACTGAGAGATAAAGTTGTCTTCTTTCAAAAATCTGAGAATCTCTAATCCCAGCAATGAGTCAATTTGTTTTTTAACATTTCTGGCATGCAAGACTGTGTTGTCAGTGACTCCGTAAGATTCAACAGTTAGTAACATGTTTTCCCTCTCCAAGAGCAGACAAATCTAGAAACAGGTTCTGGAAGCTGACATGTCTGGGTATAAGTCCCAGGTCTCTTCCTCCTGAACAGTGCTCTTTCAAATATGGTTACCAATCACCTTAGTGATTTGACAAAACACACATACAAGTCCCAATTGAAACTTAACTAGATCAGAATCTCTGTCTGCAGAACCCTAGATACCATTTATCAAGCACTCTAACACATGGTTGTGCACAGTAAAATAGCTGTAGGACCTTAAGTAATTTACTTCTCAGAGCTGCAGTTTCCTCATCCACATAATGAGCATGACAATAGTGCCTGCCTCTTAAGGTTGTGGGGAGGATTAAATGAGGCAACTTTTGGTAGGACTTAGGCAGTGCCTGGAAATTACCAGATACCTAATAAATAATAACTGGAATCAAGAAACTAAAATATAAGTTTGATTATGGTTTGTATTGCAACAGTGTAAAAGCAACAATAATAAAATGTAATGAAACATTACATCTGAGGTGAAAGAATTCAGTCCTGAAAAAAAAAGGGGGTTGAATAGGTGTCACAGAAGTTTCCAGTCTTTGTTCATGTTCCTCTTGCCATGACAATATCCCTCTCTACTTTTCGTACTGTGGATAACTTCTAATCTGGCACCAAACCCTAATACTTCCTTCCAGCAACATCTTCACCCAGGCTGAGCAAGGTGCACCCTTCCTGAGCTTCTAAAGCACCTGCCATTGCATCACTCTGTGCTGTGGGGTCACGATGGTACTTCTCTGCCACCTAGACATGCTCTGCCCATGTCTCTCTATCTAGATTGTACACATCTCTCAAGAAGGACCTGTCTCATTCTTTCATCCAATAAGCTGGATATTATTTAGGTGTTTTTTGTTTCTTTTTTAAAACAGCAAAGACATTACTCTGTTTTTATTCATCAGAGAAAGCCCTGCTGCTGTTTGTCTGTGTGAACAATTTATTGAGGCTTGGAATCCCCAGGGCCCATCATACTGTTTGATACAAGCCTGGGCACTCCTTAAATATCTGTTGACCTGAACTGGGTTCAAACTTCATCACAGGCCTGTTGGTTACTTAGGGATCTGAAATGAAGAGTTGGGTAATAGGACATTCCATAGAGGTTATAGCAATAAATGAGAAATGGGAGTGTATGTGGACAAAGTGGTGAAGAAAGATGATATCTTGTATGTTACATGTCCTCTCAGGCTAAATGTAACAGGGTGAACTGCAAGGTAAGGGTGGGCGGAAATAATAGTGAAGTTGGATGCTGTAGACCATGATCATCTATTGATGAGCTGGACTAAGGGGTGGTGTGAACAGAACCATGTTTTGAGAAAAATCTAGAGAATGGAGTCAGAGTAGAAGTAGGGAGATGAGTTGTAGGCAACTGACTCAAGCAGAAATAAGAAACTCCTGTTAAAGTTTGTCAACAGCCATCATATCTGGTACAAATGAACTGGCCCTAACTCAAAGTCTGTTGCAAGAGCAATAAATGAAGACTAAGAATGTTTCTTGGCGTCGCATTCATTCCATTCCATTCCATTAAGTTTTACAATTGTCACTGTTTATTGTCTTCTACAATCAGCCCATACAGGATGGATGAGACCATTGGAGTTCTCTCATTATGTTAAATAATTGTTCGCCATGCAATCTTGAGGCTACATTTGATAAGCTGGATATTACTTAGGTGTTTTTTCTTTGTTTCTTTTTTTAAACAACAAAGACATTACTTTGTTTTTATTCATCAGAGAAAGCCCTGCTGCTATTTGTCTGTGTGAACAATTTATTGAGGCTTGGAATTCAGCACTCAGGGAATTGTTTAAATTATCTTGGGGCATCGCATCCTCCCCTGGTATCTTGCCAAAGGAAAGAATTCAAGAAATATTTGTTAAAAGAGTAAGTGAATAATTCATTGCAGTAGTATCTGCTTGGAATTTGGTTTCACACTCCTCTTTTTCACAGCTTTAGTCCTACATGTTGGGATACATCATCTAGACCCTCTGGCTTCTGATCCCATACTGACCTTGAACCTGTCTCTTTTAGCTTTCTGTGCTGAGGCAGAAAAAAGCTGGACCACACCCAGCTAGGACTACATATGCAGGCAGTACACAGCAATCGGGAGTGGGTGTTTGGGCTGGCAGCATTGCTCTGTGTGGTTGGCAGGAGGAGGCACCATTCACATGTCAAAAGAACACATACCATATGAATCTATTTTATAAAATGCAAAACAATAATCTTTATAGGGATCTCTCTGTAAGACGGTCCCACACACAGAGAATACTACTATTAAATTATTAGTGTATATCCACCCAATCTTTGTTCATTGCTTTATAAACATATAGACTCACATGCTACATACCCACACACCACAACATTTTTAAATGCCTGGGATCATACTCTATATATTGTTTGTGACCTGCTTGTTTCACCTACAATAAATCATAAACAGTTTCTCATGTTAAATAAAAACTGTAAATGATTTTATTGGTCACATCATATTCTATCATGTAGGATGGACCATATTTAACCACTTCTCTATTATTAAACATTTAATTGATTCAACTATTTTTTCATAATAAGTAGCAGTGCAATAATGCATATTCTTACACTTAAATCTCTATGTTATATCACTGTTCATTTCAATAGGATAAACTGCTGTCAATAGAATGCTTGTAGAAGGGTATGACACTATAGACTACCATCAGCAATATGAGAGTGACTATGTCCCTAAGACTCTTTCCAGATAATAATGTTATATTTAATTTGCATCAATTTAATAGGTAAAAAATGGCATCAGCCTGTTTTAATGTACTCTCTTTTTATTCCTAATGAGGCTGAAACTTTTCGTATATGTACTTCTATTTCTTTTTTAATAGATAGCATGTGCATTTGTTCTGCCTATTTGTATATTTATCTTGCCTTTCTCTCTCCTGGGTAGAGTGTTTTTCAGAAATAATTTGTGAAATGTGTGTGTATGTTTGCTGAAGTTATTGTGCAATAGATTCTTTTCCCAGTTTTGCATTTGACTGTGTTTTCATGCCAGGCAAACCATATAACCATCACTGGTCTTGTTCTTGGTGCTGCTGTGTACCATGCCTTTTACAGTGCTTCCTGAGATATTCCACATGCCTCAGGGCCACGACACCAAGCTTTTTTCTAATGCTGTAGGTTAGGGATTGGCAGACTACAACAGGTGGGCCAAATCTTTCTTGCCACCTATTTTTGTATGGCTTGCAAGCTAAGAAAATATTTTAAATGGTTGGAAAAAAATCAAAAGAAGAACATTTTATGACACACAAAAATTATATGAAATTCAAATCTCAGTCTCCATAAATAAAATTGTATTGCAACATAGCCTTGCTCATTGTATCATCTAAGGCTGCTTTTATGCTAAAATGGCAAAGATGAATTTTGCAACAGAGACCACATGGTCAGCAAAGCCCAAAGTATTTACTATCTAGCCCTTTACAGAAAAAGTTTGCTGATCCCTGCTATAGATTTACAGCTTAAAAAGAGATAACAAATGACACATTTTATCTCTAATGTCTCTTCTCACCTTTAGTGCTCGTCTGTTAGGGCTGTTAGTGGGATTTTGCCAGAATCTCTTTCACTTACTATTATAATGCTGGGCATCTTTATCAGGAAGGATGGATTTGAGCCATACCTTCTTTCAATCCAACTCTAGAAATTCCTTGAGGTATCTAAAATATGAATGGCATCTTCCTTTATTTTGGCTTTTATGCATTTTTTACCTATTTTAAATTCCTTTGACCATTTAAATGGCAGTTTTCGCATAAGGAGAAACAGATCTTTACTCAAGTTACCTTCTTACCCCAGCTCATAGCTGTTTATGGTGCAACTTAGAGAGGGGTTTAAACCAGAGTTTACACCTTCAAGGATTGGCATGGATCCCTTCTCATTCCATAGTAATTGCTACTATCTGCTAATGTATTTGGACATGGAAAACAATTTAGGAGGCAATGATTAAGTTTTAATGAAAGAGAAATATAGTTAATTCCTGATTATTTCCCCAAGTTTATCTTGCTAATATTTTTGCAAGGGAGACAGAACAGCCTTTTTGAATTATTAACTAGTAACATTATTTTTGAATCATTAACTAGTAACATTATTACTTCATTATTAAAGCCAATATTTAAACAGGATAACAAATAACACATTCTATCTCTAATATACCTCTTTTCATCTTTAGCTCTAATATAGAGCCAAGAAAGAAATAATGTGTCCTTAGTCCATGATACTGACTTCCTCACTGTTTAGTAAGGTGTAGGTCCTACAGATGTGATCACTGGTACAGACAGACCAGGTGAAGGAGCAAGCCAGATTGTTACATGTACCACCAGTCTCAGGAACACTGAAAGAACAGTGAAACATCAATAAGAAAGAAGATTGAGAAAACATTATCTAGGGCTGGGCGTGGTGGCTCACACCTATAATCCCAGCAGTTTGGGAGGCTGAGGTGGACAGATCACCAGGTCAGGAGTTCGGGACCAGCCTGGTCAGCATGGTGAAACCTCATCTCTACTAAAGATATAAAAAATTAGCCAGGTGTGGGGGCGTGTGCCTGTAATCCCAGCTACTCAGCAGGCTGAGGCAGGTGAATTGCTTGAACCCAGGAGGTGGAGGTTGCAGTGAGCCGAGATTGCGCCATTGCACTCTAGCCTGGGTGATGGGGTGAGACTCTGTCTCAAAAAAACAAACAAACAAAAAAAGGTAATTTGTTCAAACTTGTTTTCTGTTTATTCTATTGTTCCAAGCATGATTCCCTCTATTCCATCTGAAAACATTATCTACTAGAGTTTAACTCAAAGAAAGTACTACAAGAGCCTGAACAGAATACTGTGATAAATCACTTGGGTTATTGTTGAGTAACAAAACATAATAACTAAACTTCCTTCTAAGAATAGTGTTTTGCTAAGGGCTATTTTTTTGCTAAAGGAGCTATATGAATGAATAGCGGTGATCCTTTTCCCCATCCCTCTCCCTCTAGGCTTTAAAAATATGTCTTTAAAATAGATATTTGGCAAGTTTAAAATGGGCACCAACTATTCAGCTTTCAAGTCATCCACATATCATTCCAGTCCAGGGAAAGGAAATCCCTATGTAAGTTTAAGAAATACCCATTTTGGGATTATAACAAATTGGGGAAAGAAGCTTGATATGCCTATCTGTATACTATTTCCCTACTGCACCCCATAGGAAGATAGTACAAAATACTTAAAAAGTAACATTGGTCCCAGGAGATAATTAAAAGTGTTACATGGGAAAAATCATGGCATGGTCCAATGGGAAATGGATTTTTATTTTCATCCCTTTTTGCAAAACCAGTATCTTTAATAGCAAAGAGCTCAGTGGTAGGAAGGAAGAGTAAGTCAGATAGATATACATTCAGAAAGACAGACAAAAAATGAATTCCTGGGATTAATATGTAAATCATGCAGTGAGCATTTTGCAAAGCATGTTGAAGTATAATAGAGACTACGCTTGGCTGGGCATGGTGGCTCATGTGTGCAATCGCAGCAGTTTGAGAGAACACGGAAGGCAGATTGCTTGAGATCACAAGTGCAAGACCAGCCTGAGCAATATGGTGAAACCCCATCTCTACAAAAAACACAAAAATAGCCAGGTGTGGTGGTACACACCTGCAGTTCCAGCTACTCAGTAGGCTGAGGCATGAGAATCACTTGAACTTGGGAGGCAGAGGTTGCAGTGAGCTGAGACTGTGCCACTGCACTCCAGCCTGTAGGATGGAGCCAGATTTTGTTGAGAAGGAGGAAGAAGAAGAGGGAAGAGAAGGAGGAGGGATGAAGGGGAACAGCAGAAGGAGGAGGGGTAGGAGAAGGAGGAAAAGGAGGAAAAGGAGGGAGGAGAGGAGGAAGAAAAGGAGGAAGAGGAAGAGAAAGAGGAAGAAGAGGAAGAAAATGGAAGAAAAGATTATCCTTAAATTCAATCAAGTACTGATATAGGAAGTAAAAATTGCCATATGTATGTATGTATAGTAGATAGACATAAATATGAATAATTACTGAATATACAATTAATGAATATAATGAATATATTTAATTATATTAAATACTGTAATGAATTGAATATATAATTAATGAATATAATATTCTATAACAAACTGAAGTCCAACAAGACCTTATGGGATACACAGAAAAGGACAAGGGTAACAAAACTAGGAAGTATATATATGTGTGTATATCTATATCTATATATAGATATACACACACACACACATATATATATGTATGTGTATATGTGTGTGTGTGTGTGTGTGTGTGTGTATATATATATATATATATATAAACAAAGATTATGTATTCTTTTAGTCATACTGGTTCATTACTATGAACTAAGCTTAAGGAAAGACCAGAAAACAATTTGGAATTTCATTGAAAAGAGACAAATCTGGAGAAAAGGAGTTAAAGAGATACATTTAGATACAATTGATAGTATATTTTTAAAGATTTCATTCAGATTTTCTCAGTTACTTTTAAGAAATACTTTCAATATCCTTATTAAGTCTCAAGTTGAAAAATTCCCTAGGAAACAACTTAAATGCCAGTTAAAAGGTATTAGTTAAATAAAATTTGGTACATCGAGTTTATACTCTAGATATTTAAATATTGGATCCTTTTTAATATGCTGCCAATATAATTTCTGGCTTGTTGTGCTACATATTTTATTATCATGTTACTGAGATTTAGCATCATATAGTCCATATAACCACTATGTACTTAGAGGAAAAACATTAATTTTCTTTTATTTCTCTTATGATTTACACCTTGGCTGACCTTAATCTTCTGTATCTTCTACCTACCTCTATCTTTCACCTCTAATTTAGGTTCCAATTTTCCACAGGTTCTAATAAGCTAGCATCTCTGTAAGCATCTTACATTTCCACATAAACCAACGTAACTGTGAAAATCTGTTTTACCCTGATTGCATAAATGTCTGGAACTTATTTTATACCTGAGGAACTTTCTGACTTACTGATATTGGGATAGTTTTTCATGACAGGAACACCAAATTCAATAAAGATGTCAGACTCTGGAACTTACACATCGTAGAACACTGGAACAATTACTTCACATCTTGAACTACGATTTCCTCATCTTCAAAATATGTAGCTCAAAAGATTGTTGTGAGGATTAAATAAGATATATTTGTGATATCTACCACAGTGCCTACCTGGTTGCTTATATTCTGTTAGTAACATTCCCTAAAAAAATTTCCTTCTTCAAATTCCAGAAGTCAGGGTCCTGACATAGTCAAGTTCCTTCTGACTTTTAGTAGCACCTGCTTCCTGAAATCCCACATGGATTCCTGAGAAATCACTCAAATGAAAAAGTATAATTTAATATGGAGGAGTAGAGAGGATTAAGTTGATTGTCAAGTATTTCCTCCCTACTAGACTGTGGTCTTCAGAATAAAGGCTATATCTATTCTTTTCTATATCCCTAGCAAGTGCCTACTGCACACTGGCATTTTCTGAATAAATAAATGCCGTTTGTATTCTTTCTGATGAAAGCCCAAGGGGTCTTGATGCCTGTTGGGATTAATCACGCGCTCATGCCTCTCTAAATGTCGAACATGGAATTACTGACCACCTTCTAAAAGATAAGCCCTAGAGCCAAATCAGTTTTCCAAAATTCACTCAATCCTTCTCTAGCTAGTTCCATCTTCTTTTCTCTCCTTACTGACCCCGTGTTGTTAAGATCCTAGTACATCTTCAAGCTGAGTTTATCTTAATGGCATGTCTTATGATCTTCACAATTTTCTACCAGGTAATATGGCATTTCTATCTGTATTTCATCCAAATATTAAATAGAAAGTTATATGAGCTTACTACTGGACACTCATTTAAAGCAGTTTTTAAATAATTATTAGATTTCGACATTTTTGGATTGAACCTTCTCCAGGAATGTTATTTCCCCAGAAGTCATCAATAGATTAGCTCTGAAGTTAGGATTGATTTAGGGGGGGATTTAGGCCATATGTGGGTAGAAGGGAAGAAAAGAGGGTTTTTTATTTATTTGTTTATTTGAGATGGAGTCTTGCTCTGTCGCCCAGGCTAGAGTGCAGTAGCATGATCTCAGCTCACTGCACCCTCCGCCTCCTGGGTTCAAGCAATTCTGGCTCAGCCTCCTAAGTAGCTGAGATTACAGGCACATGCCACCACACCTGGCTAACTTTTAGACTTTTAGTAGAGACAGGGTTTCACCATGTTTATCTGGCTGGTCTCGAATTCCTGACTACAGGTGATCCACCCACCTCAGCCTCCCAAATTGCTGGTATTACATGGGTGGGCCACCATGCCCAGCTGAAAAGAGGGTTTTAAAAAAAAATTCACAAGCAAAAGATGTGTATTTGCACAAGATATAAAATAATAAAAAGGCTTCTGTGGTCAAATAAAACCCTAAGCTAAACAAAAATAAATTCTTGCAGGACATTTCAAATCCTTTATCATATTATAATGAGTTGTGAAATACACATGGTTTCCTAACATGATTTGGCCATGAAAAACTTTTTTTCTTGGAAAACCTAAAGGGATTAGTGGAAAGCCTGCTCTGTATATCTATCTCGCTCATAATGGCTTTCCTTTGTCTGATGGGGAAGTCTTGAAAAAAATCCATTCATTTCTTCTGAAAGAATTCTTGTTATATCTCCTTTGACCCTTTGTCCTCTGAATTCATTAATTGATCTTTGAAGCTAATTAAACCTTAACTAAATTCACTGATCTCATAGTTTTTTCTTCACATGATTTGAATCAAATACCTGTCCCACAGTTGAGGTCTGTTAAACAGGAACAAAAAAATATTATTTAAAAAAACACAATATCCTTTCTTAATTTACTTCATAAATGTGCTTCTTAAACTTTACCTAATCTAATTTTACAACCTTTACCACAATGGGACAAAAAGTTTCTAGCATATTACTGAAGGACCCTAACATATTTTATTTTTTCCTATTAATTTATCCAACAAGTATTCATTGAGGGCCTACTATCTGCCAAGTACTATTTAAGGTTTTTGAAATATAGTAATGAACAAAGAATACTTTTTATAGGTTCAACACTCTATCTGGAGGAGGAAAACAGACAATAAAAATAAGACATGTAAACAAATAAATAAGTCAGACAGTAAACCTGCTGTGGGAAAACAAAACAAAACAAAACAAAAGAGGCAGAGGATAGGGTGAAACTTTAAATAAGGTGGTCTCATTGGGAAGGTGGAATTTGAGCAAAGTCTCTAAGGAATTGAAATGTACAAATCTGGAGGAGACACAGATTTTTTTTCTCAACTGAAAGACAGAGGCACAATTTTAATATATTCTGGCAAGTGACTATGCAAAGTTCAGGCTGCCCTGGGAACACAGGTCAGAGAAAAACTCTCTGAGAATTTAGAGAAGAGTTTTTAGAATAGACAATTTTTGCTAAGATTTATAAAGGGCAAATACACATCAATATGAGGCTTATTTTCTCTGCTACCTAAATGATGAATTGGCAATTAGACGAGCAGCCACTTTTGAAGCCTGGTTTTATGCAGAGCTGCATTAAATGTGACACCTTTCACTCAGCAGTGTGAAAAACCTCCAATCATTTTCTACCTTAGAGCTTCCATTTTTTTCTATCTACTAAATGGAATCAAGAAAAATAAAAAATTCAAAAGAGCTTTAAAAGCATAATAAATAGAGGAGTTATAGAAGCCCACTTCTTCTGGATTGACCCATAAAGTTATCAGCAAGCAACATTTTAATTTATGGACCTGATAAGTTTTTGTAGGCTGTCCTTTCTCTGCAATTGAAAGAAGCTGCATCATTGTAGGAAAGGGATCAGGACCCAGAAGTGGAATTTCAGGCAGGCATTTCTGCAAAAGGAGGGTAAGAGGGGAGGTGAGTCTCATAGTTTTCCATGGAGGTGGCCAACTAGTTGGCCTCAGCGTGTCACCAGTCACAAGGCTGAAGCTAAATGCTTTGTCAGTGTCTGCCCCTCATGAGAGGACTGCTATGGAAACCACAGTGCCCGCAGGCTTTGCTGAAAGGCATTTCAGTGTTGGTGGAAAGGAAAGGCTACGTCAAACAAAGTATAGCCCAGCAGATGCTGATCTCTTTCCTCCAAGTGCGGCATCTATCCAAACCTCGGAGGTCCATTTTGCAGAGCGGAGGCCCGTTTTGTCCTGAAAGCCTAACCTTCAATTTGAAAATGTTCTGAAAGCTTTCCTCAAGATGAAAATATTTGTTCAAATCCTCAGAATGCAATAAGAAAATATCCTTCTAGCAAAAGCAATGACTTAGCATTTCGGGGTTGGCATAAAAGTAGGAAAACACAGCAAAGGGAATCGCAGCCTGTCTGGCTATTGGCTGAGTCTTGCTTCTGAGGATTAAATCATCTTATGAACTTGGCTTACCTTCTTTCTTGATGGTTCTTGGATAGTATTCCCAAGACTTCATATTTTTATGTGTCCTAAACTTGGAGAATCTTAAAGAGACACACAATATCATAGGACAGACAATAACTTCCACAATTCCCTCATTTTGATATGGGAAAACTGAGGTCTGGAGAGGTTGAAGGATTTATGTAAAAAGCCCCACAGTTAGTTAATGCCAGAGCTGGGGATAAAATCCAGTCTCCTGCCTCTTTCAACTGTTCCTTATCACCTCCATCTCTCAGAAATTAATTTTCTTCCATTGTGCTTTTCATTCCCAGGTTATATGATAAAGTTTACATTAATGTTAGTAACGTTCTTGGAGCTGGAGCTAAGTCTTTGAAAAGTATTCTCAAGTGTGTACCCTTTAGGGAAATATAATCATGAATGAGAAACTAGGTGGTCTGGAAGAGGAATTATAAATGATGACACTTATTCCAAGTTCTCAGCCTCACAGAGCAATAGGAGCCAGCTCGCTTAATTTCTGTTTCCCTATTTGTAAAATAAGGATTATCTGTGATTATCTGTTTCCATTTAGTGGTTGCTCTGTGAAATATTTGAAATAAATGTAATGGTGAGTGGATGATAGTGGTGAGAGGCATTTGGGAACTAGGGAAAATAGAAGTGTCTGCCCTTTCTCTGTTTTGCTGTTTAGTAGCTGTAACTGTGCAGATTCTTCCTCAGGTTGAAACTCTACTTCCCTTCCTTCCCTGTAGTTAGCCCCAATCCTGCTTATGCAACATAAGAACATACATAACAATCTATTTTAATATATTTACTAACCAGGTCCTTTCGCTGTGCAATATTTTGTATAGTTAATTCAGTCCTTCAACAAATGTTTGCCTACTAGAACATTGTGTTAAGTGCTGAGGTCGCAAATGGTTTCTTGTTTAACTTTCATTCAACAAATACTGTATTTCATCCACACCTAACACATCACATTTCCTGTGCTGGGTGCTGAGAATGCAAAGTTAAGATACAAACTTGACCTTGAGAAACATATGTCCAGTGAGAGATACAGGAGGAACAAATATTATTTAAACCACATTTATGTTTATCATTACCTTATCATGGCTTATTCCTAGTAAAAGTTATGTAAATGTTATTTGTCGTTTCTGCTGAGTATATGAGCATGATAAGCTGCCATATTTCCAAAATAAAGATAAGGAAGTTGTATAGTAGCCTGGGTGGTTTTGTGGTAATTCTCTTTCTGTAATATCTATAGTATTGTAGAATATTCATGGGCATCATTTCACTTTTGCAGATGCAGGTGAGGAATCACTGCTTTTTATTAAGCTGCTTCCAGGACTCAAGCCCAACCTCTAACCCTAAAGTCCTCCTACCATCTTCAATTCTATGATATAATCTGCTAGCCTAGGCTTCTGAATAACCCCTGGGTACGTTCCCAGTACCTGGATTGTTAGTTTATCCTCTTTAGAGGCTGCATCTGAAACATCCTACTAGCTTGTTGGACACAGCGGCCATCACTGTGTTTTACAGACATCATGCTTCACCTGCCAGGCAATTTCCCTTTTATCTTATCCCATGCTCTTTGCAGTTAATGAGGTTGCATAGAATTGGATTTTAGGGTGTGATACAGACTCCAGAGATATGTGGACACAGGGAACAATATCATGAATGTACTTCAGGGACATCACCTGACAGTTCCCTTTTAAGATTTAAATGTTTTTCTTCCCCATGGAAACATTTAGTTGAGCAATAATAGAAAGGAGGAATATGAAAGAAGATATGGACAACTACATCTGGTGTTGTGCACTTTATAATTGTGCATTAAGAAACTTCTAATCCTAAAGACTTGATTTTAATAGAAAACAGATACTTTTGAGATTTTATCTTCCAGGATCATGAGAAAATCCCCTACATAACAAGAGAAAGTGAGGTATTAGAGTCTGAGCAATGGACTGGGGTCAGCAACAGTGAAATGGCTTTAAGGCTTAGCAGACCAGATTTTTCAAAACCAAGTGGGGATATGCATGAAGGCATTAGTGGCATGAAAACAGGAGAGAGAGCAAGAGCATTCAGGATGAATGGCAGAAATGTCTCCAAAGCCAGTTTATGCAGTAAAAGAGCCAGAGATCACATGGTCTGCACTGTTTTGTTTTAGTAAAGAACCTCACCCACACTGTTTTGCATATTCTCTGCACAGAAACATTACAGAACAGCTACATCGTTGTGGTTTTTCATACTATGTGAATGAGACCCTAGAATGAAAGCAATTGTTCTGCGTGGAGTGAAGTTTAGATATGTCCTCGTGGAACACGGTTTTACCTCATGGTTAAAAATGAAACCATGGCTCTTAGTCTTAGTTTTGGCTCTCCCAGGAGCAGAGCCTGAGATAGAGACTTGAGTACAAATGGATTATTTTGGTCATGCAGACAACAGCAGAAAAACAACAGAAGAAAAACAGAGGAAGGAAGATAGTCACTAAATGGCGTATTATTGAGTCAGCAACCTTAACATGGAGCTTCAGCTTAGTACCTCGGTACTTCTAGCCTGGCACACTGGACAGTGTGATCTTCTGTGGTTCCAGAAAAACAAGGAGATACAGAACTGGCAGCCAGGAATCTGCTGAAGTAACAGATACAGGTTATGTGTGAGGGGCACTCCCGCATCTGCTGAAAGTCCTGTCCAGAGGTTTAGAGAACTGCAGTTCAGTGCCCACAGTGGAAGAGAGGGTCTTCTCCTGCGTCAGAATCATCAGATCCAATGGTGAAACCCACAGCATCCAGAAGTGCCCCAGACTGCCTTCTGAGACAGGCCTCTTCTACACCCAGTCCTCTCCTGCTGCGAAGTTGGAAAGAATGTGATAGTGTTCTCAGTAAGCCCTCGTAGCGCTTCCCGTAAGACATACCAACAGCAAAAATCAGTCAGCAGCAAACGGCAATTATAAACATGCATTAGAGACGCTAATACATTAGGACTATCAAGAGTTCTGTTAAAGGCTGAGGGAATTTCTCCCCATAGGCAGGGCTGACTTGGTAACCCACAGCATAGTGAACTGTGGTGTAAAGAGAATGGGCTTTCAAATCAGATGAGTCTGGTAGTAATTATATAAGTGATTCTGGCTCTCTGAGCCTCTATTTCCTCACTTGTCAAGTGAGGATCAGTGTGGTCAGCTATATTGTGGGGTTCTTGGTAGAATTTTGAGAGTCTGCATCTGTGAAGTGCCTATTTATAGAATGCCGCAAATACAAATCAGAAAACACAAACGACTTCAGAGCCTCTTGCAACTCTCCCAGGTGCTGAGCTGCACCCTGTTTGGGTCTTCTTATACAACCTTGTTTATACAAACCACCTTATCCAAACCTTGCTGGTTCAGGCTGGCCCGACTTGGGGTTCAGTCCAGACCACTATGCTCTCATGCAGGGAGCTTCTCTGATAGCCTCTCATAGAGCTCACAGGAAATTGCTTCAAATGCAATATCCTGTAAGGAAAAAGGAGAGCAGCTTTGGACCCAGACAGATTTGGCTTTGTTATTTCCTATTCTGCAATGCAACAAATGTTTATTCAGTAGCTAATGTATCCAAATCACTATATTAGGTGCTGTAAGGCCTCAGAAAAATCCAGGAATTCTGCCAGAGGCAGGACATTTAGGGATGAAAAAGGAGCAAACACAAGCCTTGTCTCTTTTTGGAAAATGAGAAAGGCTCTTATCCCCCAATCTCTAGGCTAAACTCAGGTACCATAAAGGGGGTCAGAAAAGGTACGATCTTCCAAAAAGGATTTTAGAGAGTTTAATAAAAAAAGGTGCCCGGAATCATCAGTAAATCACAGCCCACTGAGAAATAAAACAGCAGAAATACTAATTATAAACTCCAGTATGTGAGGGGAAAAAGCAGTTGAAATATTGACATGCCTCTGCAGCATGGGACTATCAATAGCTGGGTTGATACTGGTATCTGTTCAACTTCCAGGGAGGTTTCGGGAAACTTGCAATCATGACAGAAGGCAAAGGGAGAACAGGTACGTCATGTGGCCAGCGCAAGAGCAAGAGAGCGAGTAGGGAAGAGCTGCAGACTTTTAAGTGACGAGCTCTCACGATAATTCATTATCATGAGAGCATTACCAAGGGGTGAGTACTAAACCATTTGTGAGAAATCTACCCCCATCATCCAATCACTCCCACTAGGCCCACCTTCAACAATGGGGATCACATTCAATATGAAATTTGGATGAGACAACAGCCAAACTATATCACCAGCCATAGTCTCTTGCTTCTAGGGTATCTCTGCTTACTAAGTATCTGGCTTCAGGGTGCCAGTTAAATAGCTCAAGTTCAACCACTCTCTGATGAAGGGAAATCCACGTGTCCTTTTGGATGGCCTTTTGCCATTCAGCTCCCCCATCTCTTTCCTATCTTTTTCCAAACGCTGACACTCTGCTGACTCACTATCCAAGCAACCCCAAGAGAAGCACTCCCTAGCTTAGTGGCAGGGACACAAACTGAGCATCTCTAAACTTTTTGAGCACTTTCCTTTTCCCCTATACTGTAGGAAAAAGCAACACTTCCGTGACGTGAAGGGAGAATTTAGCACCTCCCTAAAATATGACAGCCCTTCTTTCTCCCAGTCCTTTTCTACTATGAAACTGGAAAGAAAGTGAGAGTGTACTCAGTAAGCCCACCTAGGAGGGTGTTTGGTCCCAAATTTGGCACTTTTCTGCCTTAAAATGTTGATATGGAATACTTAAAAGTGCTTTGTTCTCATCTTTATGTCTTCGTAGTAATTTTGTGAAAATTAAGAAAAGTCTCACTCAGGACCTAACATTCTATTGTTACATCAAATTTTGATGTGCTCCCAACATGTATTATTTCACTTGAGTGTCAAAATAACTGTAATATTTTAGGGTGGATTTGAGCCTCATTTTATAGAAGGAGAAACTAAGGTCTAAAGAAGTTAAGTGACTTTCACAAAACATTAATGATACAATGTGGATTTGAAAATAGAAACTAGGTCTCTGGGCTCTCTCTGCCTCCTGCTTTTTCAGACATCTGACTAGATTGTGGGCTCCTTGATGGCCAAGACCATATGTTATTTTATTTATTTATCCTTATACACCTGACAAAAATGGTATATATTCTCCATATAATTACTAAATGAAAGAGAAAAGAAAGCAACTTATTTACAGATTTTCAGTTGACTCCCAGAACCTCAGAATCAAAATGGACACTAAAAACCATCGAATCCAATTCTCCATCTGATAGTTGAACCCTATTTACAAGCCTATTTTTCTTCCCAATGTAGCTCTTTGGCCTTTTAAATCCTATAATCATAAATTCTGTGCATGTTCTTCTCTCAGCCAAGTACCTTCAGTAAATTAATATAATGTTCCACAGGGACAAGGTCTTGAATCTTTTGTGGTCCAAAATCACCAGCAGGCCTTGCCAGACTCTTTCATGCTTGTGTGCTAATTCCTTTACTTACACTTTCTCTTACTTAATCCTCACGAAGAACCTATGGGGAAGGCGCTGTGACTATTATCTCTTTTAAAATGACAATATTGAGGCTTAGATTAGTTAAACAACTTTTCCAGCTAGAAAACAATAGTGTCATATTTTGAACTCATGACTGTCTGACTCCAGAGCCTGAGGTTTCACACACGACAGCTCTCAGACATGATCCCTAGTTTGTGGTCTGACCAGGACAGTGTACATTGGCCAAACCCTTCATTCTAGAATACTACACTGAAGTCTGCCTACACCATCTAGGAAAACATTCTTGTCTGTAATGAAAAACAGATTATTGCTTCTCTGTACTGTCCTGAAAATACAGCTTTGTGGCATTTTCCATTTTCATGTGTTTTCTCTTCCAGGCACTCCCATTTCATGAAGCTGTTGGTTTTAAGAAACCAATATACATATGTCTCACTGTTACAGTCTGATAAGGAGAGTGAAGTTTGAGTACATCAGGACAATTGGCATGTCACTGCTGTCAATAAAGGAAAGCTGCTTGCTGTGAAGATAACTCATGTCATCCTGACTGAAGCTGAAATGGAAGATTTTTCTGTGCCTTTTCCATTCCCCACAGTCCTGTGCCCACAGGATAATTCTACAGAGAAGTGCTATGATATTAGGAGACACTCTGAGATGTGTAGACATTCTGACTGCAGTATCATGGACTCACTAAATCATCCAGACTGACTTCTTTCCACACAGAAGACACAGAGACACAGAGGGAGATGGTCACCCACCCAATGTCATGTAGCAACTTATTGATAAGCATACCTCTTCTCAGGCCCAGGCTTGAATTCCTATTATTTTATACTTCCTCAAGTAATAATCTGACAGATAAGACTGATGAGGTAGAGGATAGGTGAGAAGTCTGATTTATTGAACCCTTACTTTAAGATACTCATTGTACATTTAATATTTAATTTTCATTGAGCATCAACACTACTTTAAAAGCTGATATTATCTTCCTTTTACAAATGAGGAAATTAAGGCTCAGGAATTTCAAATAATTTTTCCATATGTATATGGCAGGGAAGTGGTAGAACATACATTTAAAAGCAGATCTCTCCCATTCTTTCTGCCTAACCTTCCCCACCCCTCCGCTCTCTCCCCTTCTCTTTCTCCCTCTTTCCAGTGTGTCCCTTTCCAAGTAAATAGAACTACCATCTACACAGTGACATAAACCTGAAACTGGCAGTCTTTTCTTTCTTTCAAAACTCACATTGAATTAAGTTCAAGTTTTGCACATTCTATCTCTTAAAAATTTACCTAGTTCTAGGCCAGGTGTGGGGCTCACGCCTGTAATGCTAGCACTTTGGGAGGCCTATGTGGATGGATTGCTTGAGCTCATGAGTTTGAGACCAGCCTGGGCAACATGGTGAAACCCCATCTCTATTAAAAATACAAAAAATTAGCCAGACGTGGCGGCGTGCACCTATAGTCTCAGCTACTAGGGAGACTGAGGCAGAAGAATTGTTAGAACTTGGGAGGCGGAGGTTGCAGTGAGGCAAGATTGTACCACTGCACTCCAGCCTGGGTGGCAGAACAAGATTCTATCTCAAAAAAACAAACAAACCCTAGTTCTTTCTCTCTCCCATTTGCACTACCTTCAATCATGACATAATTTGCCACCTGGATCACCTTAGAAGCTTTCTAATTTACCTTCTTGCCTTCATTCTTCTCATTGGTACTAGAGTGAACATTTTCTCTAATAGTATCACTTATTTACCTAGAACTCATGGATGGCTTCCCATTGCCTTTGGGACAAAGCCCAAAATCAGAATTCATGAGTATCTTATGCTGTTTTCTTTTACTATAAATACCACAGACTGGGTAATTTATAAAGAATAGAGGTTGATTTAGTCAATGTTTCTGGAAGCTGGAAAGTCCAAGAGCATGGCACTGGCATCTGGTGAGGGCCTTTTGCTATGGTATAACATGGTGGAAAGCATTCGCATGGTGAGAGGACAAAAGTATGTCAGCTCAGGTCTCTTTTTTCTTCTTATAAGGCTGCCAGTCTCATTCCAAGGTCCCCAACCTGATGATGATGCCTAATCCTAATTAATTCCCAAAGACCCTACCTCAAAATGTCATCAACATACAGATTTGATGTAGGTTTCCAACATACAAAATTTGAGGGACACATTTAAACCATAGCAATAAGACCCTCTGAGAGCAGGTATCTGTCCTTCCCGTTCAGGCTCCACTTTCTCCTTCATTCTCTAGGCTTTCCCCCAGCTTTTCCATGTGCTTAGAGACATCTTTGCCTGACTAACACTCAGACTTCAGGTCCCAGCCTGAACTTCACTTGTGGAAATTTGCCTTCAGGGACCTCCTAAATCAGTTGAGCTCTCCCTTTTATACAGTTCCCTGATACACTTTACTTAATTTTTGTCTCACTCAACAACCTTGTAACACATCTTCCATAGCTATCTTCCCTGGTAGACTACACGTTCCAGCAGGAGGGGGGTTGACTGTCTCATGTACTCTGGTATCCCCAGCACCAAGTCCAATGCCTAGCATGTGTTGGAGATGCAGTTAATACATGGTGAATGAATGAATGAATTAAAGGATGAGCTCTCCAACTGAGAAGATGAGAATTATGTAGAAGCTGAGCACTTCTGCTACAAACAGCCTCTAATCTACCTCCTTATAGACTATTACACTTGGGAAACACAGAATCTGGGTATTAAGTGTGGTTTGTATTGTGCTATTTAATACTTCTTTGTCTTCCCAAAATTAATGGTACCTTTGTAAACAAAAGATGATGGAGAGTGTGTTTTTGGATTCATTAACATTGTTAAACATGATGAATTTTATCATTTCATGCAACTTATTGGTCACATTTTTATTCCTTTTCGTTGCCAAATATTAAAATGTGTGCTGGCTTAACTTCCCCCAAATGGTCCTCCTTCAGTGATAAATAACCATCAGGCCAGCACATGTGTCTGAGTGTTGGCAGCAATATTTATATATAAACACAATATGCCTAGATGTAGCAACTTAGAACAGCAGAGTGCTTGAAGGGACTCTGGGAATCATTAAACACAACCCTCTTACTTCACAGATGTGAACACTAGACTGACTTCCAGGTCAAGAGGGTAAACTAAGAACATGCTAGAATTACTCCCGCCACAGTTCAAACTCATAGAAATTCTGGATGAAACATTTTTAAAAAATACATAACCCAACTACAAAGCAAGAAAGGGAAGTCTATGCGAGAAATTTAGAGAGAACCATTGTGGTAAATGGAAGCTGAGATGAATTGTTCCTGAGGGGATTAGGCCCAGTGAAAGCTTTAGGAACTAAAGTTTCAATACTACTGATGGTGGGGAAGAATTGAGTCCCAAGATTCAGATCACTACAGGGAGCTGACGTTAGGACTCCTGCTTAAACCTAGAAGTTGAAATAGTCTTTCCATCCTCAAAAGAGGATCTGAAAATCTCTAACAATTAGCACCAGGCCATGGCCTAAAGTAAGCCTATACATCTTGTCTAAGAATGGAAATATAGTATGAAATGGAAATTCTAAAATTAATCCTTAGCAGATACAACTGACTTGTCTTATCAGTGTGGAAAATCAAAAATTTAGAAACTAGTATAGAAATCAATTTAGAGAGAATGAACTCTATAGTGCCTAGTCAAAGATAACCATTAAAGCACCTCATAGGATTGAGACAGGAAACCAGATGCTACTTTAGGAAATGTAGACTTCTACGTAGTCTTCAGAAGAACTTGGAAAACAACATCAGGAAGACCATTACTGGCTTCCAAAAAATCTACAAGTGCAGAAATAGCATGCACATTGCCAGCTATGAGTTCCATTGCCTGAAGGGCTGGAGTGAGTGACACTCTAAAGCAGGAGGCAGCAAGCTATGGCCAGTGGGCCCACAGTTTGTTATTGTGCTGCTGGCTACTCATGAATTAAAATAACAACAACAACAACAACAACAGCAAGCTCTTTATAAAGTGAAATAGAAAAGAAAAAGGATAATATGTAACAGAAACATTAGATAACCTGCAAAGGCTAGACTATCTAGTTCTTTATAGAAAATGTTTGCTTGACTCTTGCCAGGAGGATCTTTAGAAGGCACCGGGACAACCATCTCTTTTCTGATGATGCTCTTGCATCTTCCTACAGCACTATGGCTGGAGAGTTATGACTTCTTTCTTTTTCCTACTTTGCAAATCTTATGTGAGTCCTTCTCACTGTCAAAATCTACCTAAAGGATTCTGGGAAATGTAACTTTTACACTTCACTCTTAGATGCAGTAGAGAATGTAGAAAGGGCAGGGATTATACTGAGGTGACAATCCAGATAAAAATTCCATGATCTAGTGTGAACACGGAAGAAAAATCTATAGAAGATAATTTATGCAGATGATGAGCTCATAGAGCAAAATTCCAAAACATAAATACAAGTCAATGCATATCAAAAGGATCACAAATCCTCCAAATAGGAAAATTTATATATGAAGAACTAGAGTTAATATAATGACCAGAAAAGGAATATGATGGAGACATGTTTAAAATATTCAAATGATTAAAGAATGGCAACAATAAAAAAAGAGAGTTTGTTTTTAAGTATGTATTTTTTTAAAAGCCAAGTAACCACCAAGATACCACCTTATACCCACTTTACTGTCTATGGGACTTTGCTGGGAAATAAAAGGTGAATCTATTAGTAGTAGATGTAAGAAGTAAATGTGAGAAAAATAAAGATTGTCAAACTAATTGGTAAATCTAAAAATGTATTGAATATAAATAATATAAAGACAACAAAAACAACAATATTTATGTGAGTGTTTTAAGTAAGGTGGAACTATAAAATTAGACAATAATAGCATGATACTTGGGGTAGAATGTTAGCAGAGAGATGTTAAAACATGCTAAGGTCCATGCCTCTTTTGAGAACAGGATGTAGACACTAATTAATTTTATATGTCAAAGTTAAACTCTTAAGGATAACTATTAAAAGAATAGGTTTGTAGAATTTCAAAATATAGCATCAAAAATATGAGGATCAAGGCCAACTTGTTATTCCAGTAGAAGGCAAGAAAGGAGAAATTTCAAAGGACCCAGGGGCTCAAAGAGGAGTCCTGGGGAAGCCAAAGTCATGCAGCCAGTTCATGAGTGGTCCAGGACTAAGCCCAGGGGACATGACTCCTAGTTCATTGCTGCGTTATTTATACAAAGTTGTCTCTCTCCATATGACTTTTACAGAGAAACCATGTGAATTCCATTGCCAAATTTTTGTGCTCCCATAACAACAATGAATGGTTTAGGAATAGGAAAAAAAAAGTTCTTTGTATTTAAATATACATGGCTTAAAATTCTAGCTATGCCATCTACTAGCTGTGTTATTGAATAAAGTATTTAGCTTAGCTGCTCAACTTCAACTTAGTCATTTGTTGAATTAAGTAGTAATAGCTATCTTACAGCATTAAGGTAAGCATCAAGTCATTCAATATATATTAAATATACACAAAGCACCTGGTTTAATTCCTAATGCTTAGTACAAGTTCAGTAAATCTACATGGAGTTAATGGGAAAGGAATTTTCAAAATAGAAGAAGGATATCCATGATGGAGAGGCAATGTTGAACATCAGCTCCAAAAAATGAGGCAAAACTATTAACAATAAATAAATGACGATGAGGTGAAAAGTGAAGATCAGGAACAGGCTAGGAAGTACAAAATAAACAGTACAAAATGAATTAAGGCAAGGCCTCGGAATTGAATCTGAGGGTGACACAAGAGCTCCAGGGACTCACCTGTACAGTATCAGTTATAAGGCATGGAGACAGGTCTGATGGCTTAGCAGAAATTGGGCCCTAGGCCAATGCCTGTTTTTCTAAATATAATTTTCAAGGAACCCAGTTACACTCATTTGTTTACATATTGTCTATGGCTACTCTTGCACTACAATGGCAGGGTTTAGTCATTGCAGCAGAAATCATGTTTTCAGCAAAGCCTAAAATATTCACTATTTGTCCCTTTTAGAAAAAGTGGGATCACCCCTGGCTTAAAGGAATATGCATTCCCAGATAATCCCTACCACCCTGTGAATGGTGAAGCCAACTCTATACCTTTAAACCAGACCAGCACATCGTGTTAAGATGGGTCAGTTAAAATAAGCCCAAACTATTTCAGGCCTACTTATTACAAGTGCCTTCCATTTCCTTGCTTTGGTCCTGTCTAGTGGTGACTGATGAAAATACCTCTAGCTTTATCTCAAATTTCTGATCTGTGCTTACCTCTTGAAACTGATAGTTAAACCTAATTCCCTAGTTTAATCTTTGAAATACCTTCAAGATCTGAGTTGTGTTCCCTGTCTCTTCTTGCTCTGTCTGCTTTGTGTCAATGTTCTGCTTCACCTGGATCTAGTGCTCCATGAGGCAAGAAGAGACCAGAATCTCTCTGAGAGGAAGAGTCATGTCTTACTGCTACTATTCCCACAGTTCCTGAAACATAATAGAACCCATGAAAATGTCTGTTCAATAAATTAACCTACTATGAAGAGAGGAAAATCCAGTCATTCATAGAAAACAAGCTGACCAAAAGAAAGGGGGTAAGAAGGAAGGAATGTATATACGCTGGTTTCATAAGAGGGAGGTGGTGTTAGGAAACTGGTAGAAGGTGAAAGAGGAGTGGTAGGGAGGAAACAGATCAAAGAAGGCTATGTACACGTGGTAAGATATTTGGCTTTGATTTTGAAGGCAACTGAATTATTTGCAATTAGGGATGGGACAAACCTCTTAACTATATCATACTGTTTCAATATGTCATGATTTAAAGGTGAGGGCTAGAAAGTGGCAGGGTTAGAGAAAAGGAAATGGGAGAGGAATTTTCAAAATAGGAAGAACGATATCCATGATGGACAGGCAATGTGATCTCTCAAACTTAAGTTTGAGGGTCATGTCATCCGTTTCCCACCCTTCTGGGCTTTGCAGTGCAGGAACTGAGCCCTATAAACTCTATTTCCTAGGCCCCTTTGCCCACTGCCTTCTAGTTCAGTTTGGCAATGGGAGGCATTGGCAGGAGGTTGGAAGGTGGAAGGAGAGAAGATGCTAGGGTGTTTCTTCTCTTCTTTCACCCATAAGGTGTCTTAAATGGTGTATGTCACTCTATTGTCATAGTGCTCTTCTTTCCTGGGTTCTGCTAACATTATCATTTCCATTGGTGCCCACAGCCCTAGGCATGGAAGCAGTCTTCCCTAGGTTCCTAATCACTAGGTCTCCCCTCATCCCTGTTTCCTCTTTCAGCTCTTCCATCAAATTTGTCACAATTTCAATGCTAAGTTATCTCCATTAAATTTCCTAGGTAAGTTCTGTGTTTCTGAATGGACTCAGATTGAAGTAGCAATGAAAGAAGACAATTTATTTATCTACATTTAAAAAATTCTCAGCATCCCTAGTACTTAGCATTGGCCTGACACAGAGCAAACACTCAGTAACTACTGATTTAATTAAATTTTGTAACAAAATTAAGTTTTCCTTTTCAACTCCTAGTAACAAAATGAATCCACATAGCAAGGATGAAACTGATAACAAAATGAGAAAGTGATATGAAAGTGTTTTTATGATCCCTAAAAGTGGAAGCATCACAGTCAGACAGGCTCACATGTCAGGGGCTATCACGTAAGCTGGAGCCACGAGAAACAACCTTCCCGTAAGACTTGGCTAGGATACAGGAGCCACTCTAATTTTCTAAGGAAGATCAAATTAAGATAAATTGCTGAAGCTATAAAAGCCTTGAGGTTCAAGTCAGAAGATGTGACAGCAATTAACAGCTGCAGGAGGCTCAGCAGGGGGTTGGGAAGATCTAGGACCGGCAGATATGGGTTCATGCTCTCCAGTGTGGTATCCAGTTCCTAACCTCCAACCAATCCCTGGAATATATGTATATATATAGAAATATTCAGCCTTTTCAGGGCTCCATGTTTTGATTAGACTTTCCCCAAGAGGCAGCAGGATTATGCACTGGAGTAAGGACAGACCTTGAAATCTGAGAACAAAATGCTACTTTGCTACTTAATGACCTTATAATCTAAATATTAAATTCTAAATGTAAGCTGCATTTAAAAAATCTATAATATAGAGATAAAAGTGCCTACCTCACAAGGGAATTGTGACCTCTAAATGAAATGATCTAATATATTGATAAAAAAATAGAGCCATATGGTTAAAGGGGCATGCTATGAAGCCAGGTTTCAGTTGGAGCCTCTGTTCTGCCCCTTATTCATCTCTGTAAACAATAGTTTCTTCACCCAAAAAATGAGGATAATAACTATTTAATAGTGTTGGTGTAAAGACTAAGATAAATTGTTGTGAATTGCTCAGCAAGGCAACTGATACCTTGTAAGCTCTCAACACCATCAAAATCAATTTGCCCTGTTACGTGCTTGTAATACATGCTTATGAGCATTCTTTAATCCTCACAACACCCCCTAAAGTGAGAATAGCTATTCATCCTGGTTAAAAGATATTTATACTGAAGCTCATCTTGCCTAGGATAACTTAGGTAATCCTTGCTTAGGATTACATAGTTATTATACAGCCAGAACTGATTCTGACTATAAAACCCTTACTCAAAAATAATATGCATATTACCTATGAATTATTAGTTATTCATATAGTGATTGTTGTTATCATTATTGAATTATATATAAGGTGCCTGGTACAGATTAGTTATTTTTATATATTAGTTTTCTAGTTTTTAATGTGTAAAGAAACATTTACCACCATCTATGATGTACTCCACTGTGGGTGAGATTCAAGAGTCATTTTCTTAAGTAAATAGTATATAGGGTTGTTTTTCATGCTGATAGACAAACTGGGATTTTATTTTGTCTAGGGATAATTTTTTTTCATTTGTAATACAGCATTTGATTCAAAGATGGTATATATTTTAGAGAGATTTTGACTAAAAGTAATATAATATCATGTGTATTTTTTATAGTAAGCCAAGGAAGTAGTTTAGAAGGAGCAATGAACTTGGAGTTCAGGAACCAGGAGTTTAGGTTTAGCCTTGTGACCTGTACATACCCTGAAACCTTTCTCGGCCTCAGTTTTCTCATCCATAAACACACTGTTGAGTGATGTGACTTCTGACATGCATTCCTATCCTAAAACAATATGATTTCTATTTTGTCCACAGTGTCAATATCTTTTATGATGACGATGCTAATAGAAGAAATTCACTTAACTGGGCACCTAAAAGGCCTTCATTTGATAGCGCTAATGTAGGCTCATATCCTCAACTGCTTGGCTTGCAGCAAAGTGTTAGTCTAAAATTACAGCTCCCTCAAATCACATTATTTCTACGTATTAAGCTGAACTCTAACACTTCAAGTTTGAAGTTTTTATGATTTTGGCCAGAGTAGACATCCTGTTTTCCAGGGAGAAAGGGATTTAAAATGCACTTCTCTGCAAATCTACTCTCAGAATCATATTTTGATGAGTTAAGGGCAAATGAATAAAAAACATCTGGATTTTATTTTCCTTGAAAGTCACATGGCTAAAAGTAAGGAAAGGAAAAAAAAAAAAAAGGTGAGGAGGAGAAAGAAAAGAGAAACTATACAGTGGAAGAGAGGGATTCCATTGAACTAAAAGACCCGGCATCATTTTCTGGAACAACTTCCAGATAAGAATTGTGGTACCAAATTCACTATCACTCTGATAGCTAAAGCTACTCTTATATCCCCAAAGATTAGATTCCAAACGCAGCATGATGAGGGGAAAAAAAACAATGGTATTGGAATCAAACCACAATTTGAACCACTTGCTGGTAGTGTTACTCTATGCAATTCAGTTATCCCAGGAGCCCCATTTCTGCAAATGAGAATAATAATACCTATAACATATGGCTATAATGAGTCTTATTAACAACATATATAAAGGTTGTAATAATGTCCTTGGAACATAGTAGGACCTAGTAATCTAGTGTTACTTCTATAATATACACTTGGCACCTAATCTACCTACCAATGGAAAGGAGGATGGACTTCTGGTGGAACCATCTCAGTGCGCATCTGTGAATGTACTCTATTAGCTCCCTTCCTCTTTTCATTCCTAAGTACTATGCAAAGTCAACAACCTGTAAAAATGATGTATGTGTGCTTTAGAACTACTGTGACTGCAAAACAATACATATACAAATACATTACCTCTGCTGATACGGAAAACAAGGAAAGAGGAAAATCTTCATTTTCTCCTCAGTTTGTGGTTATGGCAAGTTCCATGCTTGGTTGTTTTGAGCTGTTCTTGGCCACTTGACCTTTAGGCTTGCTCCCTATCTCCATTTAGTTCCTACAGACATATCTTTCTAGCTGTTTCCAAGGTTACCTTCCATTATCACTTCTCTCAAAGGACTCTGGGGTTGGTTGGAAAAGGAATTAATTAATGCCACATCTCCTTTTTCTCTCCTCTCAGGCCTTGGGCCTAAAAATCTGTCCTTTTTATATTAATACTTAATCCTCACACCTTCTCCTTACCCCCGCTCTCTTGAGAATGGGAGGAAGGAAAGAGAAACCTCTGCTATTAGTTCTGACAGGTTAAGTGGAAGTTCAAAACTCATTCCTTAAAATACTCTAAACCTTAGACCAAAATTGCCTTTCAAAGGCTGATCTTGTCAGAGTTCTATGTCCTAAATGTTTATATATACTCTATGACTTGCTTTTCTTGTCTTTAAGATGTATTTAATAAATCATGTTTGCCTAAGTGCTAGGTGTCACACTTCTGACACCATTTCTTAGGGAAATGATGTGTAGAGACCCTGGATCTGTGACTTCTATGGACGTGCTAAGGATCAAGTAAAAACGACAAATGAGCTGTAAGTATAAAACATATATATATGCACATACATATATACAAACCCCTATGCATTTTTCAACTTAGCCAAGAGAGAAGTTATTATGATTGAAGTTATAATAGAAATAATGATGATAAAGACAATACAAAATAGTATCACCCACCTATTTCCTGAGCATCTACTCTGTACCAACACTGTATAAAATGCTTTACATGCATCAGCTTCCTCAATCCTCTCAATAATTCTTAAACTGTATGTTTTAACTTCTTCTTACAATTGAGGAAATAGAATCCCAGAGAGGTGAAGCAACCCTCCCAAGGCCACACTGTTCATTCATGACCAGAACTGTATACCAGGCTTTTCAGACTTTGAAGTGCATACTCTTTCCACTGATGGAGGGAGGAGCAGTCATTATTGGCCATCTATGGATGGGCCAGAATATAACTTTATTGGATTAGAAAAGTGGTGATGGAGGTAGGAGGTTCTTGCAGGAGACACCCAGGGCCTGAGCATTGGAAGCCAGGAGAAAATTAAGAATCAGCAGTGGGGAGGATTGCTGGCAATTGGGAGACTGAAGGGTGACCCTGAATATAGGGCAATTTCAAGATTTATGCAAAATAGCATCTTTATTTAAGTGTGCCAAGTTGGGCCACTACCATATAAAGGTGTCTTTATAAGCTCAGTTCTAAAACTAAAATGAACCTCAATGGCCAGGATAAATCATTGGCTCAGTGATTCCTGGCCTAGAGAAATCCCAGCATCCTAAATGAATCTCTCCTGCTCACTTGCACAGTGTCATGGTCAATGAAAAGTTAAAATTTTTAAAATTTTATTACTAATATCATTTATAATATAATACTGTTGTGACTATCATATATTGAGCTCCTCTACTAGGTGATGGGCAGGGGTCTAGACACTTTACATAAATTACTTAACTCTCATAATAAATAAAATCAACATCATTATCCCTTCAGAGGTTTAGGAAGCTGAAGCACTTAATCCAGTTACTTGGTAAGTAGCAGAATAAGGAAGAGGAGGAAGTCCTGAGGAGTACATTGTACGAAACTGTGGATATAAGGAACTAGGTATCTTGAATAACTGAAAACAAATAACAACAACCAAAAAACCCAAGAAAACTTTTACCTTACTTTCTCTCCAAAGGGGAAAACTCCATTCAGTGATGTTAAATAATGAGGATTATACCTATCTAAGAGTTTTCAGCATAGCAGTAACATTTCTAAGATTCTTTTTGATTTTCTGAATCTAAAGCACTTAGACTCTAGTTTATAGCATCTAAAAGTCCAACTTTCTTTCATTCTTTTATACCCATAAATGAAGCCAAGCAGGAGACAAGAAATGTAACTTTATTGGCCTCACCATGACTCAAGTGGATTTTAAAGCACACTACCATTGTTTAAAACATCAACACCATTGCCCAACTTTGTCTTTCTCTGTATGGACTTGTCATCTTCTGCTCCATTCTTAAAACATACCTTACATATCGCTTTCTTGGGGAAGTCACGTCCTCAGGGACAAATCACCCATTTCATTCCACCCCTCCTATACCTACCCATTGTCAATGTAACAGCAACACCTAGGACTCACCTGCCATAGTATCTGGCATGTTATTTTCATTATGTGTCTTCTGTAGACTCTTCCCTCCTTGAGGAAGGGACCACCTCCCTCCCTCCCTTCCTTCCTTCTTTGCTTTCTCTTTCCTTTCTCGCTCTCACTGTACCTCAATGTATGGCTCATCTATCAGTGAGTGAAGGAATAAATTAATACATTCTTTATTAGTACTCAAACCTGTTTTCCCTATTAGTCCAGAGCACTGCTTTACATCAAGCAAACCCACATCCATACTTTTAAATTGTAATTTAGCCAAAACAAATAATATGAAATTATGTGTCTATTCCTTAGGTTAAAAGTCACAACCCAAGGGTCTCCACAAGCATTCTAGTCAAGAATATGTACTAAAAAGGTGATCAGCCAGCATAATACCAAAGAGATTACACTCCTGAGGCAGCCACTAGAGCAATATTTTAAATCCATTTCAAGGCTTCATTATTTTTAGCAAAGTAAATGCCATAAGTGTTTCTAATTGGTGAAATTGATGGTTGGCTAACTAGCATGATATCTGTTAGAAATGACCTTTCATTGGTGAACGGCATTAAAATTGGCTAAACTATTTGAGAGATTTCCCCACATTTTTACATTTGTACTGTCTCCACTCTGGCCTAACAGGATGTAACATTTCAGGAAGGCCTATAGTCTAAGAATGGTGCCAAAATGTTTAGCTCTAAATCTTCCTAAGCATTGGCTAAGTGAGATGACTCTGGATGGCTGGTGTTGACTTTTAAGGGTCAAAAACCCCTGCCTCTAGAAAGTTGTTATGTTTACCTCCAGGGAATCTTTTATTCAAAATGGTGTTTACAGCACCTGAAAAGACAAAGATCTGAAACTTGATCAACTATAGAAAACACATGTGTGACTTCTTTGATGTCAGCTTGCCAATGATATATTTGCTTTTTATTTTTTTAAGGTTTATAAGTACGGTAAAATTTGGCCTGAGATTAGCTTTCAGGATAAACTGGTAGCCAGGTTAGGGGACAACAGCTAGTGCTCTGCCACCCCAAACTTTTTAGACCTATTATTTTCTATCAAGAAGATTCCAAGATGTGTGTTTGACCCAACTGGCTTAAGTTAGTTTCTAAAACATGACCTCACCATCTTGCTATAACTAACCAAGACAATTTGTACATATGAAGCAACTGTTTTGTAAGGAGAAATAAATGCTTATCCAAAGTGCATGGAAGCAAATTAGTGCCCCCCACTGAAAATTGCCAGATTGTTTTAAACACAATCCAGTTCTGTCAGTTGAAGACTTTTACACTTGCTAATGCAAGGCTCCTTTGCCTTTATGAACAATAGAGTCAAGAGAATAATAGTGGACTTCTCTCCAAAATATGGTCCCATATTACATAAGTGGCCTTTCCTTCTCTGTTGTTTTACAAAAGTGCTTGCAAAAGTGTCACATGCTAAAGTCCCCTCCCCATAAAAGACTTCTGTGGTTATATAATCACAACATTTAGTTGCAAATAATAGAATCCATATTAGCTAATTTGAAGAAAAAAGTTTTAAAGAAATGATGTTAGATAACAATGTGAAATGCTAAAATATAGCTAGTGGAGATGTCTAGCCACACCATAGATCTGGCCCATAAGACTGTTCTAGTGCAATGCTTCTCAAACTTTAATATGCACACACATCTGCTGGGATATGGCTAATTCAGATTCCAATTCTGTAGGTCTGGCCTGTGGCCTGAGCTTGTTCATTTCTAACAAGCCTTCAAGTGATGCTAATGCTACTAGTTCATCAACTACAGGTTGGGTAGTCAGACTAGCAGATATCCCTAGTGCCATCGCAGCCACCTGCCAAGGGTACCTGTGGTGCTAAAACTAGACTCCAGATCTTCTGCCTCAGCTTCTCCAGAAGAATGGAATAGTTCTCCATTTTCCCTTTCCAGAAGATTTAGTCACCCTATTTGGCTGCCTCCTCCCATTGCCTCTTTTTTTTTTCCTAGAATTTATTTAAGAATGTTTATCTGGCATAACCCAGGTGATACTCTGACTCTTAGGTCAAGACTGTCTGGCAAATGCAGTTTTTATATTTCCAAGCAGTGTAGGAAGGCACCCTAGAAAGGGGTTGACATGGATGTTGAATAGGTCAATCTGTAGTATTTTCTAAAATTATTGATAATATTAACATTAAGAATAATTGTAGGGGTGGTGAAAATGGCTGACTGGAAGCAGCTGGTATGCACTGCTCTCATAGGGAGTCATGGAAAGGGCGAGTAAATACAGCACCTTCAACTGAAATACATGCATTGGGTACATGCATTGTGACTAATCAAGGAAATGACCCACGGAGAATGGAGAAAAGCATGGCAGGACAAGAGTCCACCCAGGGGTGACATGGAACCAGAGGAACCTGCTCCATCCAGAGACCTGATGAGGGAATGTGTAACCCTGGGAACCCACACTTCTCCCATGGATCTTTGCAACCCACCCCCAACTGCACATCACCAGATAGGGAACCTCAGCTTAGGCCCACAGCACAGCACAGCCTCCATCCTGGGCTGAATGTACTGAGCAATTGCTGACCTGTTTGTCTCTGGGGTGGAGCCCACAGGAGGCAAGCAAAAGACCCTTGGCCACTACCACTACTAAGGTCCCTTTTTTTGCTGCCTCCAAGTAAGGGGAGGAACATATACCCTGAGATTGCCCCAGAGCAGCAGTGGGCAGCCTAGGAGTGCCAAGCTACAATCTACAGCTAGCACTCAATGTGAAGAGGAGCCTACACTTTCCGAGCATTGAGAGGAAACACAGCTGCAACTGTGAGGAAACACAGAGCCATACAATGAAGCAAGGGTCTATCAACTGACCAATAAGCCTAAATACCACCTACTGGATCACATCCCAAAGCTTCTACATTAAAAATACCTTACTAACATGCCCCCTGCCCACTGTGAAACCAAAGACAAGAAGTCAGCTTCAAATAAAGACCCTGCACAAAGCCTTGGCCCTGTGAAAACAACCAGAAAAGAAGTCTATTAACTATACTCAATCTACACGGCAGTTAAAGGAACACCTACACGCAGAGTTGAGAAATAACCAATGCAAGAACTCTGGTAACTCAATGGCCAGAGTGTCCTCCACATGATCACACCAATTCTCCAACAAGAGCTCTTAATCAGGCTGAGTTGGCTGAAATGATGGAAATAGAATTCAGAATATGTAGAGGAACGAAGATCATCAAGATTCAGCAGAACGGCAAAACCCAGTCCAAGGAAACTGAGAATTACAATAAAATGATACAGTAGCTGAAGGATGAAACAGCTGGTATAAAAAAAGAACATAACTGATCTGTCAGAGCTGAAAAATGCAAGAATTTCACATGCAATCACAAGTATTAACAGCAGAATACACCAAGCAGAGGAAAGATTCTCAGAACTTAAAGACTGACTCTCTGAAATAGATAATCAGACAAAAATAAAGAGAAAAGAATGAAAAGGAATGAACAAAACCTCTGAAAAGCATGGAATTATGTAAAAAGGCCAAATATGTGAATCACTAGCATCCCTGAAAGGGAGGGTGAGAGAGCAAACAACTAGGAAAACATATTTCAGGATATTGTTCAATTTCCCCAACCTTGCCAGAGAGACTAATAATCAAATTAAGGAAATACAAGAACCCCTGCAAGATTCTACACAAGAAGATTATCCTCAAGACACCTAATCATCAGATTTTCCAAGGTCAAAATAAAAGAAAGAATGTTAAAGGCAGCTAAAAAGAGAGGACAGGTCACCTGCAAAGGGAACCTCATGCAGCTAACAGCAGCCCTCTTAGCTGAAACTCTACTAGCCAGAAGAGATTGGGTGCCTATATCTAATATTCTTATAGAAAAAAACCTTCAAACAAGCATTACATATCCAGCCAAACTAAGCTTTCTAAGCAAACAAAAAAGATCTTTTTCCGATAAGCAAATGTTGAGGGAGGGAGTTTGTTCACCTGCCTTACAAGAGATCTTGAAAGGAATACTAAAGGCTGGGTACAGTGGGTCATGCCTGTAATCTCAGCACTTTGGAAGGCAAAGATGGGCAGATCACTTGAGCTCAGGAGTTTGAGACTGGCCTGGCCAACGTGGCAAAGCCTGTCTCTACTAAAAATGCAAAAATTAGCCGGGTGTTGTGGCACATGCCTATAATCCCGTCTACTTTGGAGGCTGAAGCAGAAGAATTGCTTGAACCTGGGAGGCAGAGTTTGCAGTGAGCTGAGATCACAACACTGCATTCCAGCCTGGGCAACAGTGAGATTCTGTCAAAAAAAAAAAAAAAAAAAAAAAAAAAAAAAAAAAAAAAAAAAAAAAAAAAAAAAAAAAAAAAAAAAAAAAAAAAAAAAAAAAAAAAAAAAAAAAAAAAAAAAAAAAAAAAAAAAAAAAAAAAAAA
>PVKP010017817.1:0-45376 GCA_004027715.1 Plecturocebus donacophilus | reverse complement strand
ATATTAAGCCTAAACTTAAAGGGATTAAATGCCCCAATCAAAACGTACACTTAGACAAACTGAATAAAAAGTTAAAACCCATTGGTACTCTGTATTTAGACCTTTCTTATAGGCAAGGACACACAAAGACTTAACATAAAGGGATGGAGGTAGATCTACCAAACTAATGGAAAGGAAAGAAAAAAAAAAAAAAAAAAAAACCAGATTTGAACTCAGACCTGGAACAAGCAAATTTAATAAATATTTACAGAATCTACCACCCCATATCCACAAAACATATATTTTTTTCAATATTATATCATACCTATTCTAAAAGTGATCACATAATAGGAAATAAATCACTTTTTAGTAATTGCATAAGCATTTCACAGATTTAAATGAAATCCTGAGCAATAGAGCAAGATTCTCATTCTCTCTCCCTCTCTTTTTTTCTCTTTTATTCTACTTGTTTCTTTCTCTTAAAAAAAAAAATTCCCCTCTCTTTCTCTTTTTCTTTCTTAAAAAAAAACAAGAAATACACAATAATAATAATAAATAAATAAAAATAAATTTAAAAAAGAGAATATCACTTATGGCTACACACGCAATCTCTTTTTTTGTAAGAAAGATCTTTTGTAAGAAGGAGCTTCTAATTTTTTTCCTTTCATTTTCTTTTTCTTAAAAAAAAAAATTAAAATGTAGAGGAGATAAAGGGAGAAAGAAACCAAAATTACCATTTGCAAGAAAGAAGCAGTTGTCATTAAATCATTGTGCCTTGGTGATAGCCTACAGCAATGTGTCAACCTTTTTCTTTTTTCTTTTTTTTGAGAGGAGTCTGGCTCTGTCACCCAGGCTGGAGTGCAGTGGGGACATCTCGGCTCACTGCAACCTCTACCTCCGGGTTCAAGTGAGTCTCCTGCCTCAGCCTCCAGAGTAACTGGGGTTATAGGCAAGTGCCACCACACCAGGTTATTTTTTGTATTAAAAATTAAAATTACTAAGGCTGGGCGTGTTGGTTCATGCCTGTAATCCCAGCACTTTGGGAGACTGAAGCGAGCGGATCACCTGAGACCAGGAATTCAAGACCAGCCTGGCCAACATGGTGAAATCCCATCTCTACTTTTAGTTAGTTAGTTAGTTTGTTTGTTTGTTAATTAGAGACAGAGTCTTGCTCAGTCGCCCAGGCTCGAGTGCAGTGGTATGATCTATGGCTCACTGTAACCTCCACCTCCTGGGCTCAAATGATTCTCATGCCTCAGCCTCCCAAGTAGCTGGGATTATAGGCATCTGCCACCATATATGGCTAATCCCTTTCTGTACCTCTTTCCCATATAGGGTACATATAGATCTCTATAGATCTCTACTGTTTTTTCAGCTTGCATTAAAAAAAGATGGTAGGCTTTTAAATATGCTTTTTCAATCTACACACACAAACCCAGGAGTCTGTCATATGCTCCATCTAGGAGTCATCCTCTCCAACAACATAAAGAGTCTCTGCTCCGTAGCAAGCTATATACTTCAGTACCTCGCAATGATGTCCCACAATCACCAAAAATGACTGTATCCAGAAACAAATTCCATATCCATTCTTCCTTCTCCCATACAGATCCCCACCTCAACTCAATCACCAAGGTTAGTACCTTCTAAATCCTAATCTTCCTCTTCTTCTCCATCCCTAGTACCACTGCCCTAGTTCCATGGTTCATTTCTTATCTCTGTTATAATCTCTCTGGTCTCCTAGCTTCCAGTCTCACCTTTTTCCAATAGTCTCTGTGTAGTTCCTAACATCTAGATCCAGAGTCAAAAACTCAAATGTATATAGATTCTAAGTGGGGGATATAATTCAGTGATACAGGGCAGCTATAGAAAAATAAATGTCAAATGCAGGAGGGTGGTCTGTGGCAAATCCAAGAGCACATGGCCTATTCAAATGAGACAGATCTTATTCAGATACAATGGATTTCTGCCAGCCATATGAGAACATGAGCCTAGTACTGTAAAAAGTACTCTGATGTTTCAAGAGAAGCCAGAAATTTAGATTTATGTGTACAAACCCCCAATTCTTAAGAGTTGCCTAACAAATCAAATTTTTAAAACTACACTGCTAATACTGAAAGCCAAACAAATCTATGGGCCAGGTATGACTTGCAGAGCTGCCATTTTGCAAACTGTGCACAAGTTTAGTGGTAGAGCACAAAATCATGCAGGCAGCTTATTAATGCAGATTCCCAGGAACTACACTCAAGGGATTCTGATTCAAGAGGTTCACTGAGACTCCTTTATCTACAGTTTTTGCAAGCTTTCCCAGTGGCCTTGAGGCAAGTGATTTTAAAGCCACTTTAATCTGTGTGAAAGGGAATCTACAGGATTCAAGGGAATGAGAAGCTTGGGAAAACGGAAACTATGTTTCTAATGCATTTAAAATACTTTAAATGTTCTCATTTTCACACTGTCCCAGAGAACTACCACTTAGTACCATCCTTGTTTCAACCCTGAACAACAGTATAATACTAATCCAAAAAACATATTTTCAGTAATATATGAAACCAGTGAGAATTACAGTATTACAAAATTACTTTTTTCAATGAACTGCACATTTCAGATCGATAGTGTAGAGATGGCTATAGTTAGCATTAAAATAAAAGGTGGTCTTCTAAAAAATCATAAATATTTTATTTTAAAAAATTATTTTAAAAGTACTATTTATTTTTGGCATATAAAACATTTTCAAAGAAGAAAGGAATTGGCTGTGGTAACCCTGTATTGATGCTTATAAAAGCAATCATTGCCCATAATTGTCTGCTTCCTTAATTCAAATTTCCTGCTGATATATATTTTCTTAAAACAAGATATACTTATGCCACAAACCTTTTTCTTTGAATTTTTATTTTTTAGAGATGAGGTCTCACTGTGTAGTCCAGGCCAGAGTGCAGTGGCATGATCATAGCTCACTGCAGCCTCAAAACTCTGTTTTGGCCGGGTGTGGTGGCTCACACCTGTAATCCCAGCACTTTGGGAGGCCAAGGTGGGTGGATCACGAGGTCAGGAGTTCAAGACCAGCCTGATCAACATGGTGAAACCCTGTCTCTACTAAAAATACAAAAATTAGCCAGGTGTGGTGGTGCACACCTGTAATCCTAGTTACTCAGGAGGCTAAGGCAGGAGAATCGCTTGAACCCAGGAGGCGGAAGTTGCAGTGAACTGAGATCACGCCATTGCACTCCAGCCTGGGCAACAGAGCAAGAGATCTCAAAAATAAAACCACAACACTCTGTTTCGAATTTTGAATGCATTTTTCCCTTGGAGTAACTGCGTGGAGTAGGGAGAAGTCCCCTGTGACTTAGTTCCTAGTCTATTTTAATCCAAATTATTAATCTTTCCTGTCCCTAAATCTGAACCATTCATATTGAACTTACCAAATACTGAGGTAACATACAGCTATTTTCCTTATAATATTATAAATTCCTTGATAACAAGTGTCTATATCTCAGGACCTATATCCTTCAGCACTAAATATATTATGAAACTGAACTATACCACAATACGTATCAAATAAAGGAGTAATGTTCATGGGAAAATGTGCTCCATACTACTAAGCAAAAAGGGAGGAGACGCCAGTAGCAGAGGAAAAGCTCCTATCAGCCCCAACCTTTCCGGCAATAAAATCAAATGATAGGGCAAGTAAGAGCGATGCTTCAGAAGTAGACTGTTCCCAGCACCATCACATTTATGAGGGTCACTGAGAAGAAATAAACAAAGCATACTCTGATGCGATTGGGTCTCAAATTCCCAAGGCAACATCAGTGGGAAGGGGGAGAAAAAGGCCAGGCAATATTTGGCTCAACATACCAGGGGAGCCCCTGCCCAAGGGCCTTTCATATGGCCGGGTATTTGTCTTCTTTGTTTGTAGTTAATGCTATTCATGTTTCAAAGGCTCAAAAGGGATTTTGCAAGAATCACAAATCCTTCATGAGAAAGTAGTCTACCAAAAGATGATTTATGTCCTAAAGATCTGTATCTTTTTAGAATAATTTTGTAGCCCAATAAGGAAAGTGAAAAATTTCCCAACCTATACCTTGTGAAATAATGTCCTGTTTCTATAGCTACCCACCACTGAATTTAAAAAAAGCCAGGTGAAGTCTTGAGGACTGGTAATGACAATTGGAGTCCTAATAGTACTCTGTTAGTATTAGGAAAGAGAGAGACTAGATACCAAACATCATGAGATCATAGACATAGAAAACTCCAAAGTAACCAAAACCCAAAACGGTGATATTTCCAGAACTTTTTAGTGTCATTGTAAAACTTTATGAAACAAAAGACCAGATAGTGAATTATTAAAAATCTTATTATGTGAAAAAAAAAAAAAAAAAAAAAAAGCCAGATGTAGTGGCACATGCCTGTAGTCCTAACTGCTCAGGAGGCTAAGGTGGGAGGATCCCTTGAGCCTAGCAGTTGGAGGCAGCAGTAAGCCATGATCATGCCATTGCATTCCAGCCTGATGACAGAGCAAGACCGTCTCAAAATAAAAAAAGAAAAGAAAGGAGAAGGGGGGAGTCTCTTAATAAAAATCCTACTTATTTAAGTGAATTATCTTGAGTAGAGGACTTGAGTTCAAATCATAGCCCTAAGACTACTTTGCCACAGTTGTGAGCAATGTATCTCTCCTCATTTTGTCATAGGGGATTCACATAGGCAAATGGGAAAAAAAAATGCATGACAATACTTGAGTGAGGACAACTTTATCTAGTGAGGATAACTCTACCTAGTTTTGTATGTCATAAATCTTTCAGCTTCTCTTGGAATATTCCAGGGACTATAAGACTGTAATTCAGTCTAGACACAACACATTCAGTTTGACAGCAGCAGCCTTGTAATCTAAGCTACCTGACCTTTACAGTAGGATCTATTTGTGGAGGAAAAAACAACAACAACAAGATCTTTAGACCAAGTGGCACAGATCTACAGAATAGTAGTCTGGGAGCAAGGGCCAATTAAGTTGCTATAAAACAGTAAGTTATCAAAGTGCACACTATTTACAATACATGTTTAATTTTACAAGTTCAAAGCTGTCAAATTAAAGCATGATAAAAGGTATCAGAATTAATAAATATCTTTATATTTACACTACAAACAGGCCAATTACCAGAAAGTTTGGACATAAGATTTTAGACATCATGATATGTCTAACTGTAAAATGTCTAAAGTAAGATATGACTGTAAAGCTCTGATCATATTCCCCTGTTCAAATACTCTACATGGGTTACAGAATGAAGTCCAAATTGTTTATGGTGAGCACTGAATGCTTATGTAATCAAACTGCAGTCTCTCCATCCAGACTGACCTCCACCACTCTCATACATACATCTGGGCCTCACCAGGCTAATTCACATATTTCCTCAAACATGTCCTAACTTCCTAGCCTCCTTGCAGTTATGCGTTGTTATGGACTGAATGTCTGTGTCCCCCTAAAATGTATACCTTGAAACTGTACCCCCAACCCCTATGATGGTATTAGCAAGTGGGGCCTCTGGGAGGTAATAAGGATTAGATGACATCATGAAGGTAGAGCCTTCATGAATGGGATTAGTGACTCTGTAAAAGTCACAAGAGAGCTTGCTTTCGATCTCCTTTCTCCACCATGTGAGGGTATCGCAAGAAGTCAGCAGTTTGCAACCCAGAAGAGGGCCCTTACCAGAACTCCATCAAGCTGGTACCCTGATCTTGGACTTCCAGTCTCCACAACTGTGTGTAATAAATTTCTATTGTTTATATGCCACCCAGTCTACGGCACTTTGCTATAGCAGCCTGTGCTGACTGAGATATGCATATTTTTCTCACTACAGAGAATGCCCTTTCTCCATTCTATTTCACTGTTTAAAAAAAAAATCCCTGAACTTTAAGATTCTGTCTATCTTTCCATGAAGTCATCCCTAATACTTCATTTGGAATTAACACCATTTGTGTTCCCATAGCACCTTTTCCTTCTACAGTAGCACTTATCACATTCCACCCAGCACCACAGGTTTGTATACATCAGATTCTCCACCTCTACGTTTCTAGTGGGCAGGAATTATTTATTTTAACCCTGATAATGCTTAGCACAGCACTGAAGTTAGCTTCTCCAAAACATTTATTAAATTAGATTAAGCACTGAACATGAAGAATTTCAGAGCTAGATTATTTCCAACTGAGTAGCTTGCCCAAATCATCAGTAATAAAACTAACCATATATAGCTACAAATTAGATGTTTGTGGACAATTCCCAGCCGATTTCTCAAGCTTTATTATTTCTCGACTAATGCAATCCAACAAAAATGAAATGTGTTAAGATGTATTTATTAGACTCCTAATAGGATCTGTGATAGAAGAAAAATAAAACATATTTATGTAAAAAATAGAAAATTATAGCTCATTTTTAGATTTTAAATATAGCCTGTTACTTCTAAGAAGAAGACAGAATGCTATCATAAAATAGCATGTATTTTGGAATCAGAATCAGTTAACCTCTCTGAGACTCATTTCCCATATTTGTTAAATGTGGGAAATAACTACACTTACCATAGATGTTTATAAAAAAAATTAAGATGGTGATGTAAAGCTCCTAACACCTGAAATACAGTATGTGCTCAATAAATGTTAGTCCCCTCTCTGTATCCCACTTCTGAGTTGGTGAAAAATATTTCCTGTGATCACCTACATTCAGTCATAAAACAAGTTCAGTCACAACCTTCTAAGATCTTAATATTTTAAAATCAATGACACTTAAAACAAATATGTGTCTTTACATAACTCTAAACTTGCACACATGATAATCTCACTATTAAAACTGGCTTGCCTTGACTGGTCCGAAGGTAGTGAGTTATCTCAACTGATTGTTCACAGTCAGTTACAGAGCCAACTACTTGTTCAACTCTTTCCCCTCTTCTCACTACTGCACTTGACTAGTCTTAAAAAAAAAAAAAAAAAGAATAGCTTGCCTTTTAATCTTACAAAGCTATTCTTCATTCCTAAGACCAGGTCAAATGTTACCTCTGTCAAGTCCTTCCTCTTCCTACCAAACACAGTATGCAGCATTCCCAAGAGCATTCTCCTCATGCCTATTTATTATACAATTTGCTACTTTATACCTATCTGTCCTTTTCTCAATAGGCCATGAGCTCCTCAAGAGTAAGACATGTATATAGTCATGTTTATACCTTCAGCATGATGCCACACACAGAAGGATTTTATGTGTGTGGAATGAACACTAATATACATTTATAATAAGGGCAATTGTTAATATGGACATGCATGCTGCAGAAAGAGGTGGCTCTCTATGGGAGAATATTGAAGGGGAATGAAATGATCACGTCACCCTCAAGCAGGCGATAAAGGGTTTAAGGGTTATATAAAGAAATAGAAAGAAAGTAGTTAGCATTCACAAAAAGAAGAGGTTATTTCAGGCATATGGGACAATATACCTAATGGCTTCAAGTTTTTAAAGGGAGCAAATAGGAAAAGAAAGAAGATGCAATTAGGTGCTTAATAGTAGCCCTAAATGTAAAAATACAGTGGGACCTGATAAGTTGAATGAGAAGTAGTCGATGACTTTCACTGGTCAAATAGGGAAATTAACCTTCATTCAACTGGACAATAAATAATAAAGGTCAGTCAATGACTAACAATGGAGTAATGCAGTCTGGTGACAAGCGAAGCAAGTAAATCTTAGCTTGAAAAGGTAAACTTGATAAATAGTGTGTTTGTGTCCATGTGTGTATGTGTATGTATGTGAGAGTCAAGTTTTTAATTTTTGCTGTAAAGAGGAAAAATATTAAAAACACCACCATAAAGTATTTCAGGTGTTATGCTGTTTTTAGTAGAACTGCCACAAAGTCAGGAGATGCCTCTCAGCAAACGATGACAAAGTATGAAAGTTAGATGTCAGAGCAGATAGAAAAATTTGACATCACCTGCATCTGCATCCAGGTGGTATTTGAAGAGGCATATGATTGCTTGCAATTGTATGTGGAGAAGAACAGATATCAGTGAGAAGTTTTGAGATGGGAGGCAAAGAAAGCTGGTACTTTAGTAGTCAGCAAATCAAGAGGCAGAAGCTGTCAGAGAATACTGTACCATAGAGTCTAAAATTCAGGCCAGGCACATGGTTCAGGCCTGTAATCACTTTGGGAAGCTGAGACAGGTGGATTGTTTGAACCCAGGGGTTCGAGACCAGCCTGGGCAACATGTCAAAACCCCATCTCAACGAAAAATACAAAAATTAGCTGAGCATGATGGCATGCACCTATAGTCCCAGTTACTCAGGAGGCTGAGGTGGGAGGACTGCTTGAGCCCAGGAGGTCGAGGCTGCAGTGAGCCATGATTGCACCACTGCACTCTAGCCTGGGTAACAAAGGAAGACCCTATCTCAAAATAATACATAAATAAATAAAATTCATATAGATGATGAGTTAAAAGTCACCAGCATCAAAAGTTGTTGAAGTATCAAAGAATCCACAGACGGAAAAATAGCCTTTTAAACCCACTAGGATGAAAATGAATTATTTTCCTTAGATGTCAGAAATGAGGTAAATGATAAAAGGTATAGTTCACAACTACAAAGTTGACAACAGTGCAGTCCACCAGATTTCCAGTAGTAGAAAAGAAGAAAATGCAAATAAAATTGGCAGGAGTCAATGAAACAAACCATGCTTCCATGAAGATACGGATTAGCTGACCCTGTCTGAATAGAGAGGAAAGGAGAGAATGGAAACTAAAGAATGGCTGAGGCGCCACAGAAATTTTTCACACTAAATATACAAAAAGTTTTTCACACTAAATATACAAAATGTTATAGGGTCTAAAGCAGAGTTTCTTAACCTTGACATTTTAGACTGAATAATTCTTTGTGTTGGGAAGAATGTCCTATGATTCTAGGATAGAGAACAGCAACCCAGGCCTATTCACTAGATGCCAGTGTAGCACCCTCCCTCAGTTGTGAAAACCAAAAATGCCTTCAGCCATGACCAAATGTTCTCTGGGAAGTAAAATTAGCCCCTACTGAAAATCACTGGTCTAAAGAGAAAGAACACCATGCTTTTTGAGACAGAAGAATGCTATATCCTTCCTTACATATTTGTCCGTAACAGAAAGCTCTTTGGGTTAGATGGAGTGAAAAACAAATGAGCATCAACAACCAGGACTACATTTAGAGAAAATATGAATTTGTAAAAATAGATAAGAGGAGTAGTTGAAAAACAGAAATTTACTAAGATTCTTAGTCTGCTTAACTATCGGCTTTCCCAGTTACGTCTATATCATTATGAGAACTTAAGATATCCTTCGCCTCCTAGTTTCATGCTGTATTGTACACAGTCATATGAACAGAACCAATATAGAAATATTAGCTCATTAACATGGGTAATCAAGTCAGGTGTGGTGGCTCATTCTCATAATCCAAGTCAGAGGCTGAGTTGAGGCGGGAGGATCACTTGAGGCTGGGAGTTCCAGACCAGCCTGGGCAACTTAGCAAAATGCTGTCTCTACCAAAAAAAAAAAAAAATTAGTTGGGCATGGTGGCACATGCTTGTAATACCAGCTACTTGGGATGCTGAGGGAGGAGGATCACCTGAGCCAAGGAGTTTGAGCTTGCAGTGAGCTATGATCATGCCACTGCATTCCAGTCTGGGCAACAGAGCAAGATCTCATCTCTGAAAAAAAAAAAAAAAAAAACCTAAAAAAAGTTTAAGATTAGTAATTATAAGAAATAGGCCAATTTCAGGCTCCAGACATATACTGGTATATTCATAATCTATTTTACCGGTCACATTTTTTTAAATTAAGGGCTTTTTCTTTGGGGAAGGATGATGAATCAAACTAAGGGGACTAGAACTCAAACTACATTATGCACTTCCATATTGTTTGGCACTTAACGCCCGTAGTTTAGGGCTCTATTACTTGTCACACGTTAACACTGAAATAGTTTGTCACAACACTTTCTGCAAACTAATTAAAAAGATATCACTTGGCTGAATACACCACACTTTTATAGCAGCCAATCTTTAGGCAAAGCACACACAGGAAGCAGCAGGAGAGGGTAGGTGGTTCTTGGCACTCCCCTAAACAAGAAACAATGCATATCGTGTACTTGTGTAACAGGAGATAGCATTAATTTTTCCAAAGGACTTTTACTTCATGCAAAAGATCACAAACAGAAAGGAAGTGGGCAATAGAGGAGAGAGAGCAACTAAAAAATGAAGTAGACAGTATGACTTGCAATGTAACCTCTTCAGAAGCTAGTTTCTACAAGGCTGACATACAAATAACAAAAAGAAAATCATATGCAATATGCAACAGCAGTAAATACACAGGCCTTCTGCTGGCCATGCAATTAGTTAATACAGGCCAGACTGCCAGATGGGTAATTTTTTTTTTCCAGTGGTGGGCTATCACATGCTGGTATTTTTAAGAACTGTGTTCAAATAGTCTTAAAATCCACAGCCATATCACTTTTGTCCTCATGGCTTTTTATTAGTGGTCATATTTCTGACCTACTACCTCATGGCAGTGATTCAAAGAATTTTTTTTTTTTGACAATGGCACTAAAATGAATGGCCCCTGAATTCTGTCTTCTAAATTATATATAAGCACAGTGCAAATCTAGGCTAGGGCCCACCATCACCAGTCTAGAGAACTACTAGGTCTTCAGTTCAATTTACAGCTACTTTGAGGTTCTCAGGCAGTATAGAAAATCATGGTTAAAAGCATACATTTTATAGTCACATTGGTCTTGAATTCTGTTTCTTTTTTATTTTATTTATTTATTTATTTTGAGACAGAGTCTCACTATGTCGCCCAGGCAGTGGTGGATCTCGTCTCACTGCAACCTTTGCCTCCCAGGATGAAGCAGTTCTCCTGCCTCAACCTCCCAAGTATCTGGGATTACAGGTGCTTGCCACCATGCCCGGTTAATTTTTCTATTTTTATTAGAGACAAGGTCCTGCCATGTTGGCTAGGCTGGTCTTGAAAGCCTGACCTCTGGTGATCCACCCACCTCGGCCTCTCAAAGTGCTGGGATTACAGGTATGAGCCACCATGCCTGGCCCCACATTGGTCTTGAATTCTAAATTAACCTTTGCATATCCTCGGGCCAGTTACTCATCTGCTCTGAGACACATTCTTCTCCTATAAAATGATTGCTGTGAGGATGAAATGAGTTAATACTGATCAAGGTGACAATCTGCCATCAATCCCAGAGTCACATTTGTCAAAAGTGGTCAGCTTATCTCTATATGACTTTTTTGTAAAAAATTTTTATTTTATTTTAGAGTCAGGGTTTCACTCTGTCACCCAGGCTGGAGTGCAGTGGCACAATCACAGCTCACTGCAGCCTCAACCTCCTGGGCTCAAGTGATCCTCCTGCCTTGGCCTCCCAAAGTGCTGGGATTACAGGCGTCAGCCACTGCACCCAGCCCAACGTTTTCAAATAACCAGAAACAAGCTCCTAAAAAACAATAGCATCAGTTAAATATCCTATTTAGTTTATTGCAACTCTGTACATCATATTAAATACTATTAGATCCTATAAAATACAATGTGGAGATCTTGAAAAATATGAAGTGGTGGTGCTGAGATCAAAATGAAGTTCTACAAGTTCACAACTACATGGTGATTAGGATAAGAAGTGCTTTTAAATAAATCTCTGTCACATTCAGTAATTGGGTTAACATCCAATGGCCATCCTTCCGCCTGTTATCTCTGTGGTCAGACAATAGGATACGTCATTGATAATAGTTACAGAAATCAGTAAAAAACAACAAGAAATAAAATGGCCTTCAGAGTTATAAACATGCAAGTAGTAACTTATTTAAGGAGGAGAGAAGAGGTTGAAAGTAGGGATTTGTAACTTATCTTGATCTACCATTAGCTATAACAGAACCCATAGGAAGAATGTGAAAAATTGGGCCCAGAGCCCTACACAGCTCCCACTTATTTAAAATATAACTAATACCTCAGTTCCATTTTATACAGAGATAATGGCCATTTAAAATCTAGTATTTTGTCCCACACCGACTCAGCTTACATAAAAATGTAGGATTTGGCTCTCATGGGAACTCACAAGACCATCTGAATACAGTTTGATGAAGCAAGAATAGGCTGTAATAAAGAAGCCTAAGAATTTGAGGTAAGAGAATACAGGGAAGCCCTACTTTTGTAAAACAAACACATGAAAATCCAAACCGCCAGCATGGATAAAATCCAGGCCATTTTTGAATCATAAACTTATCTTCCCTTTAATAAAGTGTTTAAAGACCATTAGTGCAAGGCGTTGTGGCTCACACCTGTGACTCTAGCATTTTGGGAGGCCAAGGGAGGTACATCACTTGAGGCCAGGAGTTCAGGACCAGCCTGGCCAACATGGCAAACCCCGTCTCTACTAAAAATACAAAAAAATTAGCCAGGCAAGGTGAAGCACATCTGTGATCCCAGCTACTCGGGAGGCCGAGGCAGGAGAATCATTTGAACTCAAGAAGCAGAGGTTGCAGTGAGCCGAGATCACGCTATTGCACTTCAGCCTGGGTGACAGAGCAAGACTCTGTCTTAACAGAAAGACCATTAGCTAGTCAACCAAAGTGGGGGTGGGGAGGTGGGGAATATAAACTAATACAATTTCAATGAAAATTTATTTTAATTAACAAATATTTTATGTACACATTAACTCTTCTGAAAAATGATTTTCTAATGTGAGGTACTAGATTGCAGAGCATATTATTAGAGGAAATGCCTCTGCCAAATTTATTTTAACCCATCTTAACTTTCTATATGTTCTTGCCTTGTATTATGAGCAAAAAAAGTGGAAATAAGTATGGTACAAACTTCAAAAAACAATGCAGCCTGGCGCAGTGGCTCACGCCTGTAATCCCAGCACTCTGGGAGGCCCAGGCAGGCGGATCACTTGAGGTTAGGAGTTCGAGACTAGCCTGGAAAACATGGTAAATCCCTGTCTCTACAAAAAATACAAAAATTAGCTGGGTATGTTGGTGCAAGCCTGTAATCCCGGCTACTCGGGAGGCTGAGGTAGGAGAATCACTTGAACCCAGGAGGCAGAGGTTGCAGTGAGTGGAGATCGGGCTACTGCACTCCAGCCTGGGCAACAGTGTGATACTCTGTCTCAAAAAAAACAAACCAAAACAAAACAAACAAAAAAACAACAAAACCACAATGCAGCCTTACTCAGATAATGTATAACCATATGAAACTCTGTGAAACAACTGTCCAGAACATTACTGAGAGTGCAGAAAGGGAGGAGCCTTAAGTTAGGGAAGATAATGAACATATTGAACCTACAACCTAGGCCCTCAGGGGCATAGCCATCTACAGCTGAAGATTTCAATAATTCAAAAGCAAAAGTAATCAGGTGTAGGATATTACCTAGATATACATCTTACATTCTTTTCTCAGAACAAATGACAAATAAGAAATCCCTACTCTAAGTAAGACTTTAAACCACATCCTACTCCTTGCTGAATTTCTTTTCTTTTTTTTTGAGACGGAGTTTCACTCTTGTCCAGGCTAGAGTGCAATGGCACGATCTCGGCTCACTGCAACCTCTGCCTCCTAGGTTCAAGAGATTCTTCTGCCTCAGCCTCCCGAGTAGCTTGGATTACAGGTGCCCGTCACCACACCCAGCTAATCTTTTGTATTTTTAGTAGAGATGAGGTTTAACCATGTTGGCCAGGCTAGTCTCAAACTCCCGACCTCAGGTGATCCATCTGCCTCAGCCTCCCAAAGTGCTGGGATTACAGGTATGAGGCACCACGCCCAGCCTCCTTGCTGAATTTCTTATCAGGTATGAGACTAAAATCCATCTCGCTTTAAATGTAGTAGCTAACCCATATGGTGCTTCTGTGTGAATCAGAAAATGTGGCCCCAGGAAGACACAGTCTTGTAACTGGCACATGATTTAGTAAGTGGTGAGACCTCTGTTGGTCTCACACCCTTGATCTGGGCCCACTCATACATACTGACCTGGTCTCTGTTATACATATACATTATTAAAGCTCACAATGCAAGTTTACAGCCTATACAAGGTCTTGCTATCTACATATAGAATCTTTGTAAACAGTTCCAGCCAGCACAATAGACAACTAAGCATTTAAGACTTTATCAGTGATTGATTTCAGAGCACATAAAACAACACCTCCATAGTTTTCCCTCCCTTGGGCCTAACAAAAGGAGAAAATGCTAGTTGTCTGGTTCTAACAATTATCACTCATCTATCTGTTTTGAGGAAAAGTATTCAGCTGACTGGGTTGGTAAATGATCAGTCTAGAAGTTAAAGAGCGGAGATGGATTACTAGCCTAAATCTACTTGAGTCCACCGTTAGTGAAATTATATGCCTATTCTGTCTCAGCACAATAACGGCACTAAACTGGTGCCTGTAAAGTAGTCGTTACACAATTTCTTTAGTAAATCTGTGTGAAGTCTAGGCCATTTGCCCAAGTTGATTTCTCATACTTACCCACTCCACCCATCCCCAGCTCCATCACCTCATTAGTGTAGTCTGGTTTTCAATTGTAAGCCCACAAACATCTCAATAAGGATAACTTCTCTGTAAAGGTTTACTCCCCCAATTATCCAGATTCAGCAACCTACTCTGTATCAAAGGGGCTGAAATACAAAGATAGACCAAACCGGCATTTGTTTTGAAATAAAACTAGAGCCAGTAATGTAAACTTAGTTGTTGCAGTGAGGTGTATGTGTGTGTGAAAGAGTCACATGAAACGTTTATCTAGAGAACTGAAGACCAATTTTCCTTTGCCTAACTATCTACAGCATTTCCCTGAGAGGAAAATTCTTACACATAAGCCCCACCCCACTTCACAAATTGCAAAAGGAGAATGAGTTATTACCCAACCAGTGAGCAAAGCCAAAACTAATTTGGTCTATTTTGGATGGTACATAATAGTTGTTCCAAGCAATCTACCCACCCTCGTATAGTCAACCTTTCCAGATACTTCTACAGAATTAAAGACAGAAGTGAACTTAATTTGGGCTGATGCTTTATGATAGCACTTTATGTGGAGTAACTCTGAATAAGATTTTATCATTAATTTAAAGCTGTATTTGTTTAAGGAGTTCAGAGACATGTACATTAATTAGGCACACATTAGACCAAAAATCTATTTTTTTAGTCAATTGATGATATTTGATTATGGAATGAATGCTAGATGATACCGAGGAATATGTTAATTTTAATTTTTAAAGACATGACAGTATGTAGGAGTAAAATGACAAGATATCTGAGATTTGCACTAAAATACTTTAGCAAGGAAAAAATAAAGGATGAATCAAGCAAACGTTGCAAAAATGTAGATAACTTATATCTGGACAATGGATAGACAGTGGTGGTTCATTGTACTATTCTACTTTTCAGCATGATTGAAAATTTAAGTTTTGTAAAAGTCATATTAACTGGCTCATATTATGAAGTTTAAAACTTTCTTTTACTTTTAGCTTAATAACAGACCAACAAATTAAGTGTAGGTTAAAATTTCTCTTAATTTTGAGCAGCTCTTTCTTTATAAAGCCTCGATGTCTGTATCACAGAACAACAAATAGATTATTTGTTGTTAAATAGATTTTTTTAAAAGGATTGTACCCAAAATCTCTTCTCCCTTGGGTGAGTGCCAGAATTGCCAGGTGATTGAGTCAACAGCCATTTCAGAATAATTCCTTCCTAATGAAGTGTTGGATTCCTACCTAGGCCTGCTTTAATAGCCACCTAGAAGCTTCTCACTCATTAACAGGCCACACTGTATACAGCTGGTGACCAATATGCTGGTAGGTCCCCATAAGGAGAGTAAGAGAGCTTACTCTCCTTAAAGCAATACAGTAAAATCTTCAGTAAACCAAAGCCTGTGTAAATGGTGATCAGTAAGAATTTTGTTTTCCACATTCTTTCATGAGAAAGGGACCAATCCCTTGCCCTGCCAGGGAACCTCACACAAAGCTAGTTAAATACTGGAATTCAGTTGTCTGTTTAAGCTACAACCAGAGTATATTACTTAGAAACAGATACAGCCTGATCAAGTGAGTGAGTTTTAAATTAGTAACGGAATTTTCTTCCATTACTGATATTCACAATAAATAGCTTTGTGAAAATTTATCTTAATCTTTATTTAAATGCATGAATTTTGAGCTGTCTTCCACAATGGGTGTCTTCCACAACATGCCCACTTGGATATCAAGCCAGCCTATCACTATAAGTCACCTGGACATCGTCATAGTTTTTCCTGCCTTGAGGGGAAAAAAAATGTATTAAACACCCCAAATCCAGCAGAAGGAGCTGGTCTCTTCTGCATGGTAGACTGAATACAGGAGCAGGGAAAAGTTGGGGCTTCAATAATAACCCCATGTGGTGCTAGTGGTACCCAGTAACAATCAGATGTGCTGATTTATATAAATTACTATATATTATGCATGCTGTTATTCACAGTGTTCTTCGAGACCAGGTTGGAAAAGAATATGATTTCACTTCAATAACATGTTGCTACTGTCAGAGCTTAGTAATATCTAGGTGTATTACAATTATAATTGTTCCAAAAAGGAACAAAAAAAGAAATTGAATAACTGTTTCACCTTCAGAATCCCTGAAGCACAATGACTCAGTGCTATGGATAATTTCTACAATAGAGGAGGTAGCTTTTAAACTTATCTCTAAATCAGTCCCCTTATAATTTCAGTGACTCAGTTTCCTTATTTGTACAAAGGCAGTAAGCTGCCTGACAAGGCATAATGTCACAGATATCAAATGGAAGTTTTGTTTAAAAAAGTTTTAATGTCTCAAATTGACACATTGAAAGAAAAGGGTAGCCTGGTGCTTCAAAAAATTATCGTGGAAAAAAATTAAACTCACATCTTCTATTCATTTAACAGAATAAAATATTAGTAAAAGGATAGAATGTATAATCCTCCAAAGGGACAAATGGTACTGGGGAGAGAATAAGAAATCTTTCAACCATATTATGGTACTTCATACAATAACAATGTTAGTGCTGTCAAAATGCAAGAAAGCCATTAAACCATCCAACCATAATCACATTTGATTCAAGTCATATAAGGGGTTAATAAAAATGCTCTAATTTGTGTAACAATATAGAATTTCTTAATGCTTTCTCATTCATTACTGTATTTTATCTACAACACCTTGTGAAGCAAATCAGGCAGGCAGCATTATGTCCAACTGGCAGATATTAATCAAAGAGCTCAAACTTCTGTTGCTAAATGGCTTATCAGAAATCACAAGCAAATAAAAGATAGATGGGACACTGGAACCCAGGTCTTTTGGCTCTCTGTTCCATATTCTCTTGCCAATAATCTGAAGTCTCCTGCTAATAAGAGTAAAATGTTACTTGGCTCATCAGTGTTGGTACTGTTTCTGTCCTTGGAAGTTTAGGCTCTGACTTCACAAGAATTCAAACAAGGTGGGTGGGGGGCGGGGGCAGGTTAGGAGAGATCTCACAGCCCTGAGGAAGTGTATTGAGTTTCAAAATTGGAGAAAAGACAAAGAGGAATGTATGAATAGTTTCATTTGATGGAGTAAATATACCTAAAAAAAGAGACACATACAAATAAACATTTATTTTTTTAAAAAGCTTCTTTTCACCAATTTACACTCTCAGAATACCTGGTGTATAGGGGAAAAAATCCCCAGCTAATAATTATTTACTAAGTAGTTTTGCACCCAAGTACCAGCCTGCAGGTTTTCAACAATAGACATAAAATGGAACCCTTTCCCAGAGGCAGTTTATAAATCTTTGCAGAGACAAGATCAGCATGTAACATTTAGACTCATGACAGTTATGAGTTCAGAAGAAGGAAAGCCCTCACTAAACTGAAGTAATCGGTGAAGGTTTAATGGAAGAATGAGAGAATATTGAGACATGAGCTGGGCTGTGAAAGGGGGTGAAAGTTACAAAAGAGAAAGGGGTGGACATTTCAGATTTGGTGGGGATATTCAGGGTGGGTGGCACAAAGGAGAGGAAACAGAGGTGGCAGAAGGAAACTGAGGTGCAGAGAAAAACACCTAGTAAATGGATGAGCTGGTAAACGGATGAATGGATGAGGTGCAACTGGAATCCAGGTCTCTAAATATCAAAAACTCTATTACGCCACTCTGCTCCTTCTAACCTTCCTACCTGCATTCTAGCATGCCTTTCCAAGAAATTCTCCAAAGTTTTTATCTGAAACACAAATCTGACCAGGTCATTCTCCACTTTAATTTCTTCAATGGCTTACCCCTACTTTCAGAAAGAAGTTGAAACTCTAACAGGGTACACAAGATCCATCATGATCCAGGCCCCATCTCTTTTCTACCACATCTACCAAGTGTACCCTTTGTTTCAGCCATATTCATCTAAGTGAACTTCATTTATTGGGTATGCTCCCTTATCTGTTTACCTTTGTAGATGTTGTTTTTTCAGCCTAGAATGCCTTACCCTATTTTCCTCAGTCTTGCTGCAAATGTCACCCACTATAAGCCTTTTCTTACTCAAGCAAGCAATTCTACTAGATGTCTCTCCATGACCACCCACCACCACCATGCATATTCACCCACTATGATAAGCCTTTTCTTACTCAAGCATGCAATTCTACTAGATGTCTCTCCATGACCACCCACCACCACCATGCATATTCGTATAGCAACTTATCACATTGCTTTTTTTTTCTTTAAAGAGATGGGTTCTCTGTCACCAAGGCTGTAATACAGTGGTACAGTCATAGCTCACTGCAGCTTCAAACTCCTGAGCTCAAGCAATCCTCCTGCCTTAGCAGACTGTGTAGCTGGGATTACAGGCACAAGCTACCACATCCGGCTCACATTGTGTTTTAATCATTAATTAACTTCCCTGTCTGTCTCAGTAGACTACAAGTATCTTTGTGTCACCAACCCTTAGAATTGTGCCTAGCACACAGTAGGTACTCAGTAAACCTGTGTTGCATAAATGAAATCATTGTTACTCATACTTTATCATCAAAAATCAAGGCTGGGCACGGTGGCTCACACCTGTATCCCAGCACTTTGGGAAGCCAAGGTGGACGGATCACCTGAGGTCAGGAGTACGAGACCAGCCTGGCCAACATGGTGAAACCCTGTCTCTACAAAAATACAAAAAAGATTAGCTGGGCATGGTGATGCATGCCTGTAATCCCAGCTGCTCGGGAGGCTGACGCAGGAGAATCTTGAACACAGGTGGCGGAGGTTGCAGTGAGCTGAGATCACACCACTGCACTCCAGCTTGGGCAACAGAGTAAGCCTCTGTCTCAAAAAAAAAAAAAAAAAAAAAATCAAAACATAATTTATCCAGTTGTAAACAAATAACCAAATAGGAAGTTACATAATAACCAGAAAAACTAACTCATTTGACTTTAATGTTTGAAGAACTAAAGGCTTCAGAAATTATACAGAAACACAAAGTCAAAATGCAAAAACATCAAATACTGTTAGGTCACTCTACACTACTATGCGGTGTTCTACCTCAACGTTGGCCTCTTTCCTTTTTTTTTCTTTAAGATGGAGTCTCGCTCTGTCGCCCAGGCTAGAGTGCAGTGGTGCAACCTCAGCTCACTGTAACCTCCGCCTCCTGGGTTCAAGATTCTCCTGCTTCAGCCTCCATATCACCACACCCAGCTAATTTTTGTATTTTTAGTGAGACTGGGTTTCACCACGTTGGCCAGGATGGTCTTGATCTCTTGACCTCGTGATCCACTTGCCTCAGCCTCCCAAAGTGCTGGTATTACAGGTATAAGCCACCATGCCTGGCCTGGCCTCTCTTAATGGTTAAATCACTGCCTTAAATAAGTGGGATTCAAGATGTCGTTCCTTCATAACACTTCTAGAGCTTTCTCTTCTACTCAATTTAACAAAATGCATTCCATGGTTGACATCAATTACAAATTAATCTCAGATTCATGCTGTTTGATGACATGCTGCCATCTGGACTTAACCAAAATAGTTACGTAAAATCCAAACTCTACTACTAATGCATTATTCAAAATGTGATGAGTCCGAGACAGGAATGCCTTTTTTTAAAATAATCAAAATGAAAGAAAGGGTCATTATGAGGATGTTTATATGAAGAAAACTGAAGTGAATTTCATTAAATTTTTATTTAACTAATCTTAAATAGAAGTCATTATAGTATTGAAATGCCGCTCTGAAAAAGTTCTCACTAATACTCATTAAAAAGTTGAGGATATAAATGAAAGCAGTTCCTCTCTATAGAAAATATGCTTTCCATTTCCGTTTCTCCAGAACTCTGAGGAACTAAATGAAAACAACCAAACTACACAAGCCTTATACTTTATGAATCTACTAGAGCGACTAAATTAATTTTTCTATGTAGTGGAAATTTTAATCTGAGCTATGTAGACATTGTGTAGTTCTTTTTTACCACCGGAAGAATTACTTTCAATATCAATCACCTGTGTGGTCAATGCCATTTCCCTTCTTCCCTATCTGGTAACTTAGAGTAGAATCATCTGTCCTCTCCTTTACTTTCTATCTTTTGTAATGCCATAGTTCTTACTCTTCTATAGGTAATGAATGCCTTTGAGAAACTGACGAGAGCTATGGGGCCCAGAAAAATAAATGTACCCACATACACTCAAATATTTTCATACAATTTCATTAGTTTAAGAACCCCTATCTCCCAAGATCACCTACACAAATAATTTCTATCACCATATGGCTCTCTTTTATAATCCCATACCACAATTCCTTTACAGTCTTATACACACACAAATTAAGGATTAGTTCAGAGATTATTAACATAATACTCAAAATAATAAAATTTCATCTAACTCAAGTTTAATCTTACTAGCAAACTGTTAAGAATCCCGGATGAATTCTTTTCTGAAAAGTTTACTAAATCTTACTGGTTGGTCAACGTGCTTGCCTTAAAATGCAGTACAACGTCTTCCTAAATTTGTTTTTGTTAACTCTGACACATCTGCTTGTAAAATCATGTAAGGCTCAAAAGTTACATCCGAGCAAAAAAAAGAAAATTCGTGTTAATATTAACAAACTCTTGGATTCGAATACTTGTTCTACCGTATCAAGCTATGTTCAACACGGAACAGTGAAGTTAGCCAGGAACTGAAAATGATACGATCTCCTAACTATCCAGTTACCTTGTCAAAGCAAGTAAAACATAAAAGATGAAACATGACAAAGACTAAAAAGGGAAGAGAAGAATATAATCAAGGTGTTATTACTAACAGAGATTAGTGTTTTTTTCTCGAAAGCATACTTATTAAAGTGGCAGACTCTTGCTAGATGTACTAAACCATTTGTGGAAACTATCAGTTAACTTTTTACCTAAATTTTTAATCACTGATTAAACCACAGTTTTGTACTGGATCCGTACCAAATGGCCAAATGCCATAAGAAACGGCTTTATTTTATATGTCACCCTCTCCATCCTTGTCTATTATAATCAAGTTGCTAGTTTAAAACTGAAATCTAGATATGCAACATGTGGCTTGTGCTTCAATCTGGACTAAGAATCCAGCTCTAAGGAGTATCTGCTGAATTTGTACAGGAAGACCTTTTCCCCTCATACCACCCAAATTAGAAAGTTTACAAAAAGCGGAAGTCTTTTGATGATCTGAGGAAACTCCAGTATTTCCCAATGCAATACCAGGCCTCATCGATTTCATTCCTCTGCACATTCAGAGGCAGGAAATGGACTGCTACCACCGGTTCACACTCTCAGGACGGTGAGATTTGCACAGTTTGTGCCCCCTGCTTTTGAGGGTTCTTAATCAACTAAGTGGAAGCGCTGTATGACTATGCCTATTACACACACGCGACAGTCGCTGGTACCTCACCCAGCCTCCAACTCCCACGCGCCCCCGCCCTTCCAAAAAAACGTTTCTTGGGAGAGCACATGGAGAGAGGCGAGGAGGAGGAAAAAGGCACGTAGGCGCCTCTTCCTGAGATTTCTGGTCAAGTAGAAAGACTGGGAGCCTAAATAGTGTTCTTCTTGATTTGCAAGGCTGTAGGTGGGCTCCCAAGGACTTGAAATAAAAAGGAGGGAGGCTCCCCCGCCTCGGACCCTACGCGTTAGGAGGCAAAACAGCAACTGACAAGAGGTGGGAGGAGAATGGAATCGCGCAAAGGTTTGCGCCCACAAGTTAGACAAACAACAGCCCTACCCACTACTCGGGGTGTCCCCAAGTTGGGGCTGGGCCTTTCTCCTTCCCGCACCGCCTCCCTGGCTGACTAGAGTGAGAAAGGGGTTAAGTAGAGAAGGGGGTGCTCTTCCGCCCCCACGCCGTCTCCGCGCCTCGGCTTGGCCACTCCTTTAGCGGCTCCTCGAGTTGCACAGCGAGGTCGCGGTCACCCTTGGGAGGGGGCCCCGGGTGCCCCGTGTTCAACGACAGGAGGATCCCGGGGCTCTTCCTGTCCCTAAGGCCGGCGGGGGCTGCGGGAGCACTCACCAATTTGGGTTTGTTTTTCGTTTCCTCTTCATTGGCGGCCCGGTTCCCCGCGCTCCGCTTGTTGCTCCGGCCCCCACCGGGTTCCTCGCTGCCGCCTCCCGCTCCCGACGCCGCCGCCCCGGGCTGCTCCATCTTTCTCCGGCCCTGTCACCTGTGCCCTGTAACCCCACCTCTCCTCAACTGAGGAAGCACCTCGGGGAGCTCACGCTGCCCCGCGCTGACTCGGCGGCACCTCTTCCTGAGGGAGAGTGTGTCCGCCCGGGAAGCTGCCGACTTCAGGCCCCCGGGACTACCGGCTCCCAGGCACCCCCGGCGCAACCACGCCGTTGCCACTACTCGGCGCTGGGGCAAGCCCTGCCCCTGAGCAGTTGCAATTACCACGGTCGCCGCCGCCCTCAGGGCGTGTTTAGGGTGGAGGGAAAAGTAGGTGCCTATCTCTTTAAGAGGGCCTCAACACACGTGATTCTTCAAAGTGCCCGCATCTGCCGCCCCGGCGCGCAAAGCTGCTTCCTACTCCCGGAGCCGAGCCGGCCCCAGCAACTGAGCATGCCCGGCGCGGCGACTGGAGCCTAACAGAGGACTTTCAGCTGCGGTTAGACACTGATTTCACTTCCTAGTGGCCCAGCGGGAACAGGGAGGGAACTAATCAAGAGAAAGCAGGGGTAGCCCATTTTAGAGATAGGGAAACTGAGGCGCGGGAGGATCCGCCTGTAAGTTTCACTGGCGGGTCAACCAGAGTATCAGCTTTCACTCCTGTGGGCCAGAGCACCTTCCCTCCCAGAGGCCTCTCCGGGGGTGTGGCCCTGCTACACTCTGTGGAAAGACTTGATTGGCAAGGGAACTGGCATCCTATAGGGAAACCACCAGGAGTGCTGATTAATTGCCTCGGCTGATTGTGTGGGTCAGAGTGGGAAGAGTGGGTGCTTTCTGTTGCCATGATTACATTGTGGCCGAAGAAATACAGTCTGTTCCTTTATTCCTATGCTGCGGGGTTGTTGAAGCAGCAGGCCCCCATAATCCCTAGGGGGTCGTTAGGCTCTTTAACCAAAACGCTTACATACAGCTAGCAATTGAATTGAGTGCTACTCTCAGTTTCCCAAACTGGTTTAGAGTTGTTGTGGGGAGTGAATAAGATGATGTGTGTCAAAGCTTTGCTGTGAATGGAAATCCCTAGACAAATGCTAGGTGTTTTCGTGTAGTAGCAGCAGCAGCAGCAGGGCACTGTAGGGACGATAGTCTTTAGTCCTTGCGTTGTACCTAGCATTTTGTCCTCGGGACAAAATACAGTGCCCACACTGTATTTCTCTCCCATCCTCTTTAAAAATGATGCCCTTTAAAAATAAAGGTACACACTGAGAACATTAGAGGGGGTAGATAGGATTTGAATGAACCACCATCATAGAATAGGAGCACATATGCTAGGAAAGCTACCTATAAAGTAAATTTAATATGAAATCTATAAACATGCCATACACCTATTACTGAAGATATCTTCAGACTATGACTCCTTTTGACCTTCTCCCCTTCAGCCTACATTTAATATGCTGAATGGAATTTGTATCTGAACATATTTATTGAGAGTGCATTAGGATGCATTTGACCATGCTATAGGTGTGAGGAGACGGCTAACTTGGGCAGTAGAATGAAAAGACCACTAGACTTTAATTCCAGCTTTGTCATTGTCATTAACTTTCTTTTTAATCATGGAGGCGTGACTTTTCTACTTCTAAGGTGGCAAGTTGCTGGAGGACAGCAGGGAAGAGGGAATACATGCTCCTAAAGAGGGTGGACAAGGAGACCCATGGTAAATTTGCTTTGTTGAAGTTCCTGTTTCACTTAAAATGTAGTGACTATAGTAACATTTAGTGACTATTTTGAATTCAAGTCACCCCACACACACACACACATGCACAATTTATATAAATGTCTCCTCTCCTGGAACATTGGGTTAAAATGGATGCTTCAGAAAGTTGTGACCTGTTTAGCCAATGCTCGTATGTAATTCCTGTTTGAGCCATAGGTGTGGTCCACAGCTGAGGGCCCTCCAAGTGCAAACATGGTTCAATAATCTGCCCAGTAGGCATTTCTTCAGCTCCTTAGAGTATACTAGGTGATACAGAGTGTCATGAGTAAGAAGGATGAAGATGACACAGTTTCTGGCTTTTAGAACTTCAGAGCCTACTGGGAGAGACAGACCATTAAAGAACTCCACTACACTGTAACGGATGTGAGCAGGCAGCCTTTGAAGCACATGAGAGAGGTAACTTTTGGAGTGTCAGAGGCTCAGGGACACTTTCCCAAAGATGATTGAGCTGAGTCTTAAGGGTCTGATTCAAGTTAACATTTGTTGACAGCCTACTAAGTGTTAGTACTGTGCTAGGCATCATGGGTACAATGTGGTGAACAAGACAGACGTGGTTTGCTCTTACGGAGTTTCCAGGCTATTGGGAAAGATATTAAACAAAATGTATTAAGCAATTACAAGGCAAATAAGGCCAGTGAAGGGCATTAAGGCAAAGGAAATGACAACAGCATGTGCAGAGGCCCTGTGGTTAAGAAATTGGCAGGGAGCTGGGGAGACTGTTGGCAGGGGAAGAAGCAGAACAGATCTTTATCTGTTCTAGATTGTGAAGGCCCCTAGTTAATAAGCTTCATTTTTTTATAGACAGAGTTTTCGCTCTTGTTGCCCAAGCTGGTGTGCAATGGCATGATCTCAGCTCACTGCAACCTCCACCTCCTGGGTTCAAGTGAACCTCCTATCTCAGTCTCCCCAGTAGCTGGGATTACAGGCATGTGCTGCCACGTCCGGCTAATTTTTGTATTTTTAGTAGAGACAGGGTTTCACCATGTTGGCCGGGCTGGTCTCGAACTCCTGACCTCAGGTGATCTGCCCACCTTGGCCACTCAAAGTGCTGGGATTACAGGCATGAGCCACCACTCCCAGCCAATAAGTTTAATTACCGTTGTTTAAAAAGTGGAAGGGGGTGGGGTGAGGTGGCTCATGTCTGTAATCCCAGCACTTTAGGAGGCCAAAGCAGGCAGATCACCTGAGGTCAAGAGTTTGAGACCAACCTGGCCAACGTTGAAAAACCCAATCTCTACTAAAAATACAAAAATTAGCAGGGCATGGTGACGGGTGCTATTCAGGAACCTGAGGCAGGACAATGGCTTGAATCTGGGAGGCAGAAGTTACAGTGAGCGAGATCATGCCACTGTACTCCAACCTGGGTGACAGGGAGACTCTGTCTCCATAAAAATAAAAAATAAAAAGTGAAAGAGCAGGATAGGGAGGCCATTGTGATATGAATGACTTCTGTTTGGAGTGTATAAATAGACTTGAAAATGGATTGATATTACTTTGAATGTAAGGTTGAGTTTCATTGTCCTCAGTCCAGGTTAATCTACATTTCATAACCAGTTAGAAGTACATGTAAAAGATCCATAATCTTTTCTGCAAAAAGTGAAAATGTTTGTCCCTGATACAGCTTACATTTGACTTTATTGTGGTTACCTCAGCCCGTCTTAATTATTAATGTTTGTTTTTAAGCATTTTGCTCCAGTTAATGTAAACAGTAGTTTTAAACAAGCAAAAACCCTTCCTTCAGGCTTCAGGGTCACTAGCCTGGCAGAAACTAACACAGGAAAGGAGCCACTGCTCTTGGTAAGGACGCTTTGTCCACTGATTATAAACCAAGCACCTCACCAGTTATGGTCCTACAGCTGATCTCTCTGCATCTATAATCCTTTATTTTTACCCTCCTGGGTCACACAAATAGGTTGGTGGAGGGAAAGACTTCTTTAATGCTGAAGAAAGGAGGCTACCACCGTCAGTTGGGATATCAAAAATGTCTGTTAGAACCTCTGATCTTGTGGTCTCTCCCTCGGGCCTCTCATGAATGTGGCACCCAATCAGCATTTAAAAGCCAGCCCTGGGAAAGACCTACGAAAGGCTACTGGGCCCTGTCTTTAAACTGACCCTAGAACCATCTATTACCCCTGAGGATTTCTGACCATCTTGATAGTATCCCTGTGACTTTCTGTGTTTCCCTTCTGTGATGTGTTCTCATCTAAACAGTCTGAGTCGTTCATAGATAAAACATAGATTTGAAAAACATGAGAACCACCTCCAAGGTCACAGCAAAATGTTTATGCATTAAAGGATGCCTAAGAATAAGCAGGTATTTACCAAGTATATAATACATGGCTAACACCAGACTAGATGTCCTGCAGATTAAAAAAAAAAAAAATGCCAGACATTCTGCTATAATGTCATATTGTCTTTACTGAAGAATCTCCTGTTTTGCAGAATTGCACGCCTAACGTAGCAGGGCTTATCGGGAAAATATGGTTAAGGAAGACCACTTAAATCCAATGCAACTTTATAGTCAGAGCACTAATGAAAACAACCATCCTAATAAAAATACACAGATAAATCTCTCCTGGCCTTTGCACCCAGCATCACAGTCATCAATGCCTGGTAGCCTTTATGCTTCCTCCTTCCTGATGTGGATCCTCAAGGGCATTCACTTTTAATAGATGCTATTTTCCTGAGAATTAAAAATCTCATTGAGGAGTAGTCAGCTTTTTAAAAACACATGGTGAAAGGTCGGCACAGCTTCATTAGCACAGTACTCACAGTTTCACCAGATAGTTTAATGTTGTTGAAAACTTAGAGGTTGTAGCCACTAAACCAGTCACTACTTATACTGAAGGCAGAGCTTTGTGCAGGATTCTTTTTCTTAAAAGTCTTCATAAATTCCTAAGACTTCTTATTTGTGAGGAAGTTTGCTTCTGATCACTTCAAAACAAAGTGCTGGCTAGGCACAGTGGCTCATGCCTGTAATCCCAACACTTTGGGAAGCTGAGAAAGGAGGATCACTTGAGCTGAACTTTGAAACCAGCCTGAGCAACATAGTGAGACCTCATCTCTACTAAAAATAAAAATTAAAAAATTAGCCAGGCCTGGTGGTACACACCTGTAGTCCCAGATACTCAGGAGGCTGAGGTGGGAGGGTGGCTTGAGCCTGGGAGATGGAGGCTGCGATGAGCTATGATTACACCACTGCACTCCAGCCTGGGCGACAGCGAAAGCCTGTCTCAAAAAGAAAAAAAAAAGTGCTAAGAAAATTCACATGTATATCAACTGGACTGCCACATTATTTTGACATTATTCTCCTATTTGCCAATTGCTAATATGCTATTTGTAGTACACAAACACTTGTAATGAAACAGACTGTAAAATGTAAAATCCCTGCCATCATCAGGCCCAAAATCTTGAGAAAATAAGCAAGAGAACTAAGGAGTGAGACAGAGAAAGCTGCCTAGCTTGGAGATACTGACTCTAAACTCAATATAATATGGTGAAGGAGTGAGATCTGTGGGGCCTAGAATAGATAAAGTTTTGAAGGAGGAGGTAAGACTTAAGCTGCTGAGCTATGAAGCAGAAATCAGACTTGAATAGACAAAGTAAAGAAAGGAAGTAAGGAAAAGACAACATATGGAATAGTCTGGAAACAATACTAACCAATAATGATGAGAGTCCAGTGGCACTTGACTAGAATGGTGAGAACATAGATGTTGAATAATTGTAGGAAACATGCATATCCCCATAGTGTGTTCCCAGTTTGTAAACACATTTGAATGGAAGACATAGTGGGAATGACTGATACAGATCTTTAGCAAGGAAGTTACAAAACAAAAGGTGTTTTAGGGAGCTGGTTTGGCAGTGATATACAGAATAACTTTGAAAACTGATTTTCAGACTTATTTTTCCTTCAGTACAGGATTTTTTTTCTTTTTTGAGATGGAGCCTCACTCTGTCACCCAGGCTAGAGTGCAGTGCTGCAATCTCAGCTCACTGCAACCTCCACCTCCTGGGTTCAAGTGATCCTCCTGCCTCAGTCTCCCCAGTTGCTGGGATTACAGGCATGCACCACCATGTCCGGCTAATTTTTCTATTTTTAGTAGGAACGGGGTTTCACCGTGTTGGCCAGTCTGGTCTTGAACTCCTAACCTCAGATGATCCACCCACCTCAGCCTCCCAAAGTGCTGGGATTACAGGCATGAGCCACCGTGCCAGGCTGAGTACAGGATTGTTTTCTAAATAAAACTCTTCATAGAACCCCAACAGATACAAATGTAGATGACCTGTTTGAAATCAGTGGGAGAGTGGAGACCTGCTCATGTCCACTTGGCTTTCCTCATCCTCTGAGGCAACGCTTTGAGGCACCACTACTGAATTCCAGCTTAAACTAGATAAAGTTGTGAGGATTGGAACTGGCGTGGCCCCAGAGGAAATGAATAGCAACAGATGAATCCAAGAGTTGTTTAAAAGGAATAAACTGTTCCTCCTCACATATTATACACAGGAAACAAAGGAAAAGAGAGAGTAAACAAGAATTTACCAAAATGTTGGCCCAAGGAAATAAAAGACTAGTGGTAAACTAGGAGATATTATGTAAGCAGGTGCCTGTCATTGACAGGCAAAGCCGGATCAAGGAACCTGGTACCTAAAAACTTAAAAAACCTAATTAGGGCAAGACAGAAAAGCTAAGAAGGTTCCTCTAGTCACCAGCAAGAAGAGTCTGGTCAAGCTGGTAAAGCATGGAGTAGGGGGCTGGTGACTAACAGTAGGCAATAATCAGGCAAACTGCCAGACTCTGAAAATCCAGCAGTGGATGCCCTGGCAGGCTGACAAAACAGAATCCAGAAAATCTGGTGGCGGGCAATAGGCAGAGGTTGACTCAAAGTATGGAGCAGGAATCCAGTCATGGGGATTGGGATTCAAAAACAAATGATTAATCCGGTAAGAGGTCTGGCAAGACAGTGCCGAACAAGGCAGAGAACCGGTCCTAAAGGAACCAGCACATCAGATGAAGTCCGTGAAAGAGAGGCAGACACAGACAAAATTGCTACACAAGAGACCCAGTTACTTCAGCTGGTCTGTGAGAGCAAAATAGGACCATCAGGGATAGGTCTACTTGATGCCAAGCCACCAAACTACTAAGTACTGCTCCTTAATCCTCTCTGACTAGGAGCAGGATTGGTTCCAGTGGAGGAAAAGAAGACAACAAGAAAAACCTGTAAACAGTAATAACCAGTAATGGTCACTTAACTGGAGGTAAAGGTTACTGGGCTCAGGTGTGATGATTATAGGGCTGGGGGCAAGAAGCCAGGCCCCAAAAAATCTGTCCAAGTGACACCAGTGCCAGTTTCTCCTTTTGGGAAAAGTGTCAAGCCTAACAGAGTCTTTGAGAATCCTCAAACTTATGCCTCCTATAGTTGTATATAGTATGCTGAAAACCAGCCCTTTGAATTTAATCTGGAAAATCTGCTTCTAACAAAGAACAACAGACTTTTCTTTCTTACGTTCATCAAGGCCCTAAAGTGATTTTCAAGAATGGCTTAACAGATCATGAATGGTAATTATCCAACCTGTAAGTTACTAAGACATAGGTATAGTAAAGAGCACTCATAGAGTTCAAAAGCAAGACTAAAATTATGCTATTAAAATCTAGTGTCTCTTATTTTGTCGTTTGTGTTTTTTATGACCTTTTCGAAATATTAATTACATGAAAATTGAGAAACACATGTTTGACATCTGTAAATAATAACCTGTTGTCATATCTGGGCATCACTAGTCAGGCAAGTCTAAAATCAGCTTTATTTACATTTTATATATTCTCCCACATCAATTTTAACAGTTTTATTGAGATATAATTCATATATAATACAATTTACCATTATAAAGTGTACAATTCAAGGTTTTTTCATATATTCACAGAGTTGTATCACCATCACCACCCCATTTATCCCTTAACTATGACTCCTCCCTTAGTCCTCCCAAACCACCCCCCAACACATGCACTGCCCAAGGCAACCGCTAATCTATGTCTGTAGATTTGCCTGTTCTGGATATCTCATATAAATGGAATCGTACAATATGTAGTCTTTTGGAATTGGCTTCTTTCACTGAGAATAATGTTTTTAAGATTCATCCAGACCACATCAATTTTGGTTTGCTCGTTATTACTTCTTTGTTTCTTGGACACGGATACAAGTCAGTTGTTTAAGCCCCTCCTCTGCTATGCACACAGTGACCAAAATGTGCCTACTTACAATTCCAAAGAATTTTATATTCTCACATGAATACATGTAATCTTGCCCCCTGTCTCCTGGCAAAGGCCAGAGACTTGGGGGTTGGATTTCATATACAATTGTATAATAGAATAATTTCCTTCTGATACATGGCCTGATGTCTGACATTTTATAGAAATGATCGCAAATACCATATTTAGTCAGGTATACATTATGTACAGAACAGCTCCTAGGAGTCTATATAAGCTGATTAAACAGGGTAACTCAGAAACTAATTATATTAAATTGTATTTTACCTGGTAAGTAGCAGGGAATACATAGGCCTTAACTTACTTTTTTTTTAAGTCTCCTATTCCAACATACTAGAAGCTAAAATGTACACCTACATTGTCATCAGATTTATTTGGAAGGCCTTCTTTGAAGAAATTTGCACATGAATATTAAAGAAAATTTTTGAGAAAGGCTTCAGTCACTGAATGATTTCCTGAAAACAGATGCTGGAATATGTATTTTGCTGCTTTCATTTTATTTATTATTTTTTCAAATAACCCTGTGACATTGGCCTTCTATTGCATTCAAAACAGGCTAACTTGAGCAGCCATCTCATCAACATTAGCAACTTCACCTCACACCTGCTATAAGGGCAGACCTGCCTCTAAACCCTATGAACCAACCCTGATTTGCCTCCAAGTTTTAATTATTTTTTTTTTCTTTTTTTGAGAGAAGGTCTCACTCTGTCACCCAGGCTGGAGTGCAGTGGCATGATCATAGCTCATTGTAGTCTCAAACTCTCAGGCTCAAGCATCCACCTGCCTCAGCCTCCTGATTAGCTGGGACTACAGACGTCTGCCACCACACCCAGCTAATTTTTAAAATTGTTTTGTAGAGATAGGGTCTTGCTTTGTTGCCCAGGTTGGTCTCAAATTCTTGGGCTCAACTGATCCTCCCACCTGGGCCTGGCCTGCATCAAAAATTTCCTCCTTTAATCCCTTAGCATGTTGTTGCTTCACACCATCAAAATGTCTCCAAACTTTGATTAAAATTATGACCAAATTCAAAGGCACACAAGGGTGAACTTTATTCCAAATCCATAGAATAATGCATTTGCATCATAGGCACAGCCCTGTATGTGGCCATACAATAATATAGAACTATTAGGAGATTGATTTTTCTATTCCAAGCTATTTTGGGTGACTAAATATGATGTAAGATTATAAAGCAGATTAGATTTTATCTAGCATGTTAGAACTTATATATCTGATTTTAATTAAATAATATTAACATATATTCAGTAGTAACTATGTACAGGGCATTGTGCTAAATAAAGATAAGTGAATGATATACTATTCATAGTCTCAAAAGGCTTAGTATCTAGTCAAGGCAACTGACTGCAAAACAATTACAGAAACAGGAGAAAGAAAACAGGAAAGGTTTCATAGAAAAGCTGGGCCTTTACAGGAAAATTGCTTGAACCCAGGAGGTAGAGGTTGCGGTGAGCCGAGATCACGCCACTGCACTCCAGCCTGGCACCTGGTGACAGAGCGAGAGTCTGTCTCAAAAATAAATAAATAAAAAGAAAAGAAAAGCTGGGCCTTTAATTATAAGTAGGATCCCAAATGTTGGAAGTGAGAGAAAAGGGCATTGGGGTAGACAGGACAGTATAACCCAACAGCATAGAGAAAGGAAAATGTAGGCTGAATTTGATAAGTGGTCTAAATGAAGCTGAAGAGTAGGGGTTGTGATTGTATAGTGTGAGATAAAACTGAAAAAGTAGAGTGGCATCACATCAGAGATATTTTGAATGCCATCATGAATTCCAAATTTATTCTATAGGCTGTGATGAGTCACCACAAAAAAATGAAAAGGAGAAACACATGATGAGACCTACATTTTAGAAAAAATGCTCTGGCATTGGAATGTAGAATGGTTTGTAAGTTGAGAAACTGGAGGTGGGGAGATAAATTAGGACAGCCCTTTCAAAAGGCATTCTCCTGTTGGGGAATATGTGTTAGTTCAGCCTGGGTGCCAGTTACAGGAACCTGACCTAGAGTAGATATCCAGGAAAGTCCAGAGAGGGAAGAGCTGAAAGGGTGAGCTGAGACAAAATCTGTTAAGAATAACCAAGAGTTAAAAATAAACAGAATGCAAAAGATTAAAGTCTCCATTAAACTTGGCTTGTGGACCCAAGAGTTGACAAATTGGAGCCATGATCAAAGTGAGAAGGTGCCTTAAGGAAGGAAGGAGAATGAATGGTAAACATCCTAGAGGCATCCAGATCTTACCTTTATTTGTTGGTGGATATGAGATGCATGGGTATGTTGGTCTGGTTTAAGGGATCAGGGGCAGTTAGGTATTTCAATGATAGACGTACAATAATGAGACTATGATCTGGGACAGTAGAAAAGAGAATGGAAAGATGGGAACAGATTTTAAAGGTAAAGTTGTAAGGATTTGGTGACCTAATATAGGCAATGGGAGAATGGGAAAAGTGGAAGAGGATTATGAGATTGCAACACTGAGTAGGAGGAGTGATAATACTAAATTCAGATTGGGAATCTAGGAAGAGAAATATATTTATAAAAATGTGATGAGAGAGAGATAGATAAAGCAACACTCCGGATGCCTGCAAGATACACAGATATAGATGTCCTTAGAAATTAGGTCTGGCATTACTGAGAAAGTTTGGAGACAGAGATGAAAATTTATTAGCTTGGTGCAAAAGTAATTGTGGTTTTTGCCATTGTGGCAAAATTTTTTGTAGAGATGGGGTCTTGCTTTGTTGCCCAGGCTGATCTCAAACTCTGGGGCTCAACTGATCCTCCCACCTGGGCCTGGACTGTATCAAAATTTTCCTCCTTTAATCCCTCACCCTGTTGTTGCTTCACACCATCAAAATGTCTCCAAACTTTCATTAAAATAGTGGCCAAATTCAAAGGCACACAGGGGTGAGCTTGATTCCAAATCTATAGAATAATGCTTAATCCCTCACCACGTTGTTGCTTCACACCATCACCATTATGGCAAAAACCTGCAATTACTTTTGCACCAAACTAATACATAACAGTATTAGTTGAATATGTGAGAGTAGGTGAGATCATCAAAGGAGAATGTAGAGAGTTTATGAGAATCAAAGAAGGAAATCTATGGGAATTCATTTTAAGTGTGGACAAGGAAAATAAAGCATACAAGGAAAGCGCCTACTCATGGTAGATTCTGAGATTTTAGTACTGAGTGACAGGGAGAGTGATGATACCATGAGACTATAAGGCAGATAAATACTCTAGAAGGAGAAACATTTTTGATATTGGATGGTTGGATGCTGAGAGAAAAATTCACACAGATAAGATGGGATCCATACGAATGCAAGAACACAAAGGCCATGCATTAACTTTAGAGGCATGGTAGCCAAAAAAGTCAGAAAGAATGAGATCTTTGGTGACATTAAAGATGGAAATCAGGAACCTGAAGAGCAAATTTCTTCTTGAAAACAATTTACCCTTACAAGACTATACCCACATTAAAATGAAGCTAACATTCCTCAGAACTCCACTTTTGAAATTCCTTTCAGAGACAGTTCACCAGCTAAATAAAAAGTCAGAGGGTACCCACTGTTGACATTCACGTGTGTCTGGTGGTTTCTTTCTCTCTTATACTCCTCCCTCTTGGCTCTTCCCTACTCTCTCTCATATTTACTCATTATTCTCCCCTTTCTGCCAGATATAGTAGTTATAACCCTACCCCTCTGTTTCCATGAAAGTTTCTGCTGGTATTGGCCTCTGACCAGACACGGGGTAGAGGAACTATACAGGGTAGGGGCTAGTCCAAGGAGACAATTTGAAGCCAGGAGACAAGGAAAGCAGTAATTGCAATGTATCAGAAAGCAGATTGACTGCCATAATTGTATTTGTGTGCTGAAAGTTTGCTCTAAGGGCTGGAGGCTTATAACATACAAATTACAGTAAGTTAAGAATTTCCTAGATATATGCTTATATGTGAAAAGTCATACACAAAGCACACAGATAGATACACATGAAGATAACCCTTAATTTATCATGTTAATATGTACACATACAAACATGTCTATTTTAATAATGACATAAAGAATATGAATGTGAGAGACTACATTTATTTTGGTTATTTAGGAGTAGATTGCATTTCACTTTCTAAATTTATTTTTCCTCTCTGTTACTTCTAGAAAGTGGAACTAGCTTTATTTGGGCAGTGGGCTGCACTTTGGAAATACATTTCAAGAGCTTTAGAGTATAAATCCTACATCTTGATTCTGAGCTCTTACCTCTAGGCAGCTGATACTGTTTGGCTGCATCCTCACCCAGATCTCATCTTGAATTCCCATGTGTTGTGGGAGAGACCTGGTGGGACGTAATTGAATCATGGCGGCAGGTCTTTCCTGTGCTGTGCTCGTGACAGTGAATAAGTCTCATGAGATCTGATGGTTTTAAAAAGGGGAGTTTGCCTGCACAAGCTCTCTTCGCTTGTCTGCTGCCATGTGAGACATGCCTTTCAGCTTCCGCCGTGATTGTGAGGCCTCCCCACCGACTTGGAACTGTAAGTCCATTAAGCCTCTTTCTTTTGTAAGTCGCCCAGTCTTGGATATGTCTTTATCAGCAGTGTGAACATGGACTAATATAGCAGCACATTAAATTTCTAACTTTAGAGTGACCCATGATCATTGATTCTAATTTAGACATTTGCCTCTGGGTGATTATGGCATATCCAGAGGGTTCACCATGTGACCATCAGAGGTGAGAATTCTTAGCTACATTAGCTAGTTCTATACATCAAGGCAATTCACAGGAAACGGTCTAGAGGACAAGCCATGGAGATAAACCGGTGGTCAATACGAACAGTGCTGACCTAGAACAGTGGTTCTCTAACTATGGTTCCCAGACCAACAGCATCAGCATTACCTGAAAACCTGACAGAAATAAAAATTATTGAGCACCAACCCAGATCTACTGGATCAGAAACTCTGTGGTGAAATCCAGCAATCTGTGTCTTACCAAGCCGACCAGGTGATTTTGATGCCCACTAAAACTTGAAAATGACTGAAATAGAAGAAAACATGTCACAAACAGGAGGGTTATAGGACAGAGGAGAGAAAAACAAGGTACCAGCAATTGAGATAGAATTGAATTAAGGAGGGGAATACTGAAGGAGTAGTTTACCAAATAGTATCATTCTGACTGCTTTCTCAAGAACAGTGCTTCCATGTGGATGTTTCAAAATGGCTAAACTACACATTTAAAATGCAACAATAAATGGAATGGAATGAGAGACCAAATGTTGAGTCAAAGGTAGAAACAGAGTCGGGGTGGATGGTGGAAGAGATGGATCAAATCCAAACCAGCAGGAGCCATCAAGAGTAGAACAAAGCACAATAGTGGTAGATAAGTTAAAGAAGAGGTGAATCAGTTGCTTCTGATAGTTTACAAAAGCTCTGACACTCCTGATACCACCAGAGAGAAGAACAAGCCACTCCAAGGGTAGGAATGAGGTCAAGGAGAAGGGAGATATATATACACACACAAATATATACGTATATACATATATACGTATGTGTGTATGTGTGTGTGTGTATGTTGATATTCCAAAATTATCTGAGTGGGTGCTTGAAAAAACAAGACATTCAGAATAATCCCGGCCTTTGATATTTCAGCAGGGGGCATGGTCTATGAAACCACCTTATTTCACATTCACAGGCCTCAAATGAGCATAGAATTTCTAATACTAACATAAATCAATAGATCTATAAGAAAGTAGATACATTTAAATCTGACTAAAATGGTTGTGATGGTTGTAAATTAGCCTTTGTCATAATTTGAATACACTTGCCAGTAGGATTTATGGTTATCAGCAACACACAGTCTGTGAGAGGGATGCTATCTAGGATTGGTAGAGATCCAGGTATTTAAGATCAAGGACCTGGGGCTGGGTGCAGTGGCCCATGCCTGTAATCCCAGCAGTTTGGGAGGCTGAGGTGGACAGATCACTTGAGGTCAGGAGTTGAAGAACAGCCTGGCCAACATGGTGAAACCCCATCTCTACTAAAAATACAAAAATTAGCTGGGCATGGTGGCAGGTGCCTGTAATCCCAGCTACTTGGGAGGCTGAAGCAGGAGAATAGCCTGGGAAGCAGAGGTTGCAGTGAGCCAAGATAACGCCACCGCACTCCAGCCTGGATGAGAGTGAGAATCAGTCTCGAAAAAAAAATTAAATAAATAAAAAAGGACCTAGGAACCAATTAATCTGTATAGTTTGGCTTGAGGTGGTGGAGGAAGAGCAAGGAGGTGGTCATTCAGGTAGAAAGGCTTAGCAGGCTCCACTGCTGTGCAGGCTGTATCTGGTGCCTAAATATCCAGTCAGGCAGGTGGGTCAAGGCACAGGGGGTTCCATGCAATAAATATCTGATGAACCTTGAAAATATTATGCTAAGCGAAAGAAGCCAGTCACAAAAAGCCACATTTTATATGATTTAATTTACATGAAATGTCCAGAACAGGCACATCCACAGAGAAAAAAAAATAGATTAGTGATTCCTAGGGAGTTAGAGAAGGGGGAATAGGAAGTAACTATCATGGTACCATGGGTATGAGTTTTTTTGTTTCTCAGACAATAGAAAACGCTCTGGAATTATAGCATTATGGAGTGGTGATGGTTGCACAACTTTGTGAATATACTCAAAACTACTGAATTGTACACTTTGAAAGTGTTATGATATGTGAATTGTATCCCAATTTTTAAAGAACGTATTGTGAGCAGGCATGAGAAACAGAGATAGTTTCCTTCCAGAGCTTACTGCCTATTATAAATGATAAATTCAGGATTCTTCTGTTATAATGTGCTCTACTACATATGCAGGTATCTTCTGGCCTTCTTTGCATCACACTGTGGGAAGTGGATGGAGCTCAGGGAACTGGTACAATTGCTGACACTCTGGCTACTGCCATTGCTGGTGTTAGTCAACTATTCTTCGTCTCTGACCCTGGAGTCTTGTGTATTCTGCCAGCATCTATGTGGCTGACTAACTTATTAACTTGTACATAGTGTAAAATCTCAGACCCTTCAATATTCCTGGCAAAGAACATAAAATAATTCAGTTCAAATTTCTCATTTAAAAAATTTAAAGCTAAATCACAGTTTTGTATTTAATTTCATGAAAGCTGAGGATGAAGAAATGTATAGGAAGCAAAAACTGGTTACTTTATGAAATAAATTTTGTTAGCATTTGTCATGCCATATTTCTCTTTATTTGTTATAGACATATTAGAGTACCTTTTTGAATACACAACTCCAAAGAGGAGTCTCTGACTTTTTCTTGGTAGTATTTGCTGACTTTCCATTCCTAAATAGCATCTTTGAAGGACTGAGGAAAAGAGATCTAAAATGAAGAATCACTGGTGTATGTAGGGATTGGTGATCAATTTATTCTTGGTGATGAGGAAATATGGTGGTATTATGAAAAATAATTTAGAATGGACTGAATGCTTCTTGAAGTGTATCATAATATCAGAATAACTTTTATATAATCAATATATGCTAAGTGATACAGTACTTCATTATGAATTGGGTTATCTCACCACTTTTTACTCTGGTTCTTATGTATTATTAGGGATTGTTCCAGAACTTTGCAAACAATTCTGTATAGTTGTTTTTGAACTGTTCTTAGATTTCTGAGTTCTTCTATATAGCATTGTTGTTAACGATTACTTTATAGTATCCTATCAAGACTGATTTTTAATTTGAATAACATAGTCTGCAAGGTCATGACCATATTACAATGACAAAATTCACATATTTCTACTGAATTTTTTGACAAATACAAACAACATTTTATAAAGTGTATTTAAAGATATTTACATCAAATGGGTTTTAAGACTTTAGGCAAAAAATTAAACAAATGAGTAAATTAAGTCCTGAAAATAATAAACTCTAATACTTTATGCAGTAGTATTAATTAAACAGTATTCTAGGGCTTAATATATTCCTTTACCTTGGTTGGGTCACCATGGTCTAGCTGAATTTGTTCCTTCAATATTACATTTCTTCTTTAATAATACTTAGCACATTTTATTGTATTTGTTATTTATAGTATTTCTCCTCCTCTAGAATGCAAACTTCTCAAGGGCAGGAAATGTATTCCCTTGTCTTTCCAGCCTGAGCACCTACACCAGTACCTGGAACAGGGTAGGTATTAAGCAAGCGGATGTTGATTCTCCAGGTAGATAAGACATTTAGAAAGGTAACTCATAGTTAAGCAGATTTTGCCAAAAAATTGATTTTTAAATATTGATATGGTTTAGCTCTATATCCCCACCCAAATCTCATGTTGAATTATAATTCCCAGTGTTGGGAGAGGGGCCTGATGAGAGGTGATTGAATCATGGGGATGAATTTCCCCCTTGCTGTACTCATAATAGTGAATGTGTTATCACAAGATCTCATAATTTAAAAGTGTGTGGCACTTCCCCCTTTACTCTCTCTCTCCTGCCACCATGTGAAGACATGCTTGCTTCCCCTTCGCCCTTCCATCATGCTTGTAAGTTTACTGAGGCCTCCCAGCCATGCTTCCTGTACAGCCTGCAGAACTATGAGCCAATTAAAACTCTTTTCTTCATAAATTACCCAGTCTCAGGTAGTTCTTTAAAACAGTGTGAGAATGGAGTACTTCAAATGTATACTAGATGATATATACTTACAGGGAATGTTCTTTGTATTCATATATGTGGAAACCTGAAATAATCACTGTTATGGGCTGAATTGTGCCCCCAAAAATGTGTATGTTGAAGTCCCAACCCCCATATCTCAGAATGTGACTGTATTTGGAGATATGACCTTTAAAGAGGTAATTAAGTTAAAATGAGGTCATTAGAATGGGCCCTAATCCAATATGACTGGTATTCTTATAAGAGGCAGTTAGGACACAGACACACAAAGGGAAAACCAAGTGAAGACACAGGAAGGAGACAGCCATCTGCAAGCCAAGGAGAGAGGCCTCAGGAGAAACCAACCCTGCTGATACCTGGACTTCAGACTGACTTCTAGCCTCCAGAATTGTGAGAAAATAAATTTATGTTGTTTAAGCCTTGCAGTCCATGGTACTTTGTTATGGCAGTCTTAGCAACTAATACAATAGCTAGTAAACTAATAAAATCACTAAAAGATTGTTTTGGTAAGTATAGGTTTGAAAAAATTCTCATGCTCCTATGGAAATATTTATGTACACTATATTAGAGCCTCTTCCCCTGTACAAAAAATATAACACTACAGTGACCCAGTATTTCTTTTCCTTAGTGTCCTTCCTTAACACAAATTTGTGCACATACTGACAGTTCCTTATTCACAGAGTCTCACTCTGTCATGCAGGCTGGAGTGCAGTGGTGCCCTCATAGCATACTACAACCTTGATCTTCCAGGCTCCAGACCACCTCAGCCTCTTGAGTAGCTGGGGCTACAGGTGCACATTGCCACACCCAGCTAATATTTAAAAAATTATCATAGAGATGGGAGTCTCACTATTGGCAGGGCTGGGCTGGGCTCAAGTGATCCTCCTGCCTCAACCTCCCAAAATGCTAGTGTTACAGGTATGAGCCAGCACACTGCCCCCACTCGCTTCTAACAACATAATCCCTCAGCTCTGGAGTGGAATCACAGAACCCCATCATACCTCTAATACCTTTTTTCTTTCTTCCTTTCTTTCTTTCTTCCTTTCTTTCTTTCTTTCTTTCTTTCTTTCTTTCTTTCTTTCTTTCTTTCTTTCTTTCTTTCTTTCTTTCTTTTTTCTTTTCTTTTTTTTTTTTCTGAGATGGAGTCTTACTCTGTTGCCCCAGGCTATAATGCAATGGCACGGTCTAGGCTCACTGCCACCTCCGCTCCTGGGTTCAAGTGATTCTCCTGCCTTAGCATCCAGAGTAGCTGGGATTACAGGCATGTGCCACCACACTCCCTAATTTTTGTATTTTTAGTAGAAACAGGGTTTCACCATGTTGGCCAGGCTGGTTTTGAACTCTTGACCTTGGGTGATCTGCCCGCCTTGGCCTCCCAAAGTGCTGGGATTACAGGTGTGAGTCACTATGCCCAGCCACCTCTAATACTTTCTAAAGCATCTTCTAATTTCTCTTTAACTGGGTACTATCATCTGCTTCTTCAGCATTATTAATTTACTAGCACAACATGTGAGATAGGAACCTTATCTTAGAAAACTATGAATGATAAACAGAATTAATGAATACACAAAAAGAACAGCTTGTTCTTTTAAGAAATCTTATTATTCTTCATATGTAATTTTGATATCAGAATTGACTTAATTTCATCACAGGAAGAGCCTGGTATCATATTATTTTTAAAGGAGGCAATTGTCTTTCATATAACTTTTTTCTAGAAAAGTTACAAGTAATGAATAGGAATATTCAGTTTTTCTGAAAACAAAGCAATATGTTACAATCTTTTGAAGTCCAATAGCTTATTTCTAACAAGATATATCCAACTCTAGAGAGCCATGTAGATAGATCCTTTAACATAATAATGAACCACATTAGCAGATTTATCAGAAGAAGAACATTTTTAGCCATAGCAGAATATTCATAAGCCAACAAATTTAGTTTGAGAGTACAGGCCTGGGATTCCATAAAGACATGGTGAGTTAGTTCCCAAGAGAAATCTAGTTTGTGATGTACTTCAAATGATGTATTATCAAACTTATAGTTATCTATCTTTTTTATGAGGACATAGAAACATTTTCGACTTACACGATTACACAGTAACTCGGCTCAAGATTTCCTCTTTTTAGGGTAAAAATTATGGGAAACATGGATAATATTTATCAATTAATTATTGATCAAATAAAAGACTATAAACATTCAGTGACTTCAGTTACCATCAGTTTATTAGGAAGGGCTGAGTGTAAAGTGCCAGATAACCAGCTAAAAAGTGGAAACAAAATCGGGTAATTCATGGGTGCATTGTTGTTCTTAGTGTTTTTTTTTAATGACCACATTCAGTCACTCAAATCAATTGTTTATTTCTTTTTCATTGAGGTGACTGTGCTGTCTGGTTGACTTGGGACCAGCTCAGGAGAAAACTACTCCACTCTTAGTCTTTTCTGGTTCCATTTTCCTTTTTAATGAGGGAGAAAAGATTGTCAGTTATCCTCTTGCAAAACCTCCTTGTCCCTCCAGTTTTCCCACTATGCCTTCTTGCCAAAACTAGCAACTTGAAGGTCACAATTCTCTGACCTCATCAATTCCAAAGCTTTTTATCTCTGCTCCATTTTAGCTGCACATTCCGTGGTTACATTTTAAATTAGTTTTTACAGCATTTAGTACATGATATTCATTTTGATAAAGTCCCTATGTGATTCTCATGGAAGTAAATTGTGGATCACGCTTGAAGGAACACTATTCTGGATTTGAGTTTGTGGAGTGGGGGATGGTTGAGAGAGTTCTCATTTGAAGTCCTCTGTTTTCCTTGTGAAACAGATAAGTTTGTGTGCTTCTCTGCTCCTCATCACATTGGACACACCCTTATGCATCCTTAAATATACACACCAAGGCCAGGTATGGTGGCTTATGCCTGTAATTCCAGCACTCTGGGAGGCTGAGATGAATAGATCACTTGAAATTAGGAGTTCGAGACAAGTCTGGTCAACATGGTGAAACTCTGTCTCTATTAAAAATACAAAAATTAGCCAGGTTTGGTAGCACGAGCCTGTAGTCCCAGCTACTTAGCTACTCGGGGGACTGAGGCAGGAGAATCACTTGAACCCAGGAGGTGGAAGTTGCAGTGAGCCTAGACCATGCCATTGCACTCCCGCCTGGGCGACAGAGTGAGACTCTGTCTCAAAAAAAAAAAAAAAAAAAAATACACACACACACACACACACGCACACACACACACCAAAGTAAAACTTTTTTTTTTAAGAGACAGAGTCTTATTATGTCACCCAGGCTGGTCTCCACTCCTGGGCTCAAGCAATCCTTCTGCCTAGGCTTCCCAAATTGCTGGGATTACAGGCATAAGCCACTACACCTGGCCAACAGTGAAACTTTTTGTGATAACTTCTCCCCACCAAATTGATGAATTTCATTTACAGTCACTAGGGTATCGCATTCACGTATTTATCACAGTACTTCTCATACGTGATAATAATTGATTGTTTCTGTCTCCTTAAATCATAGTCTTTCTCAAGGTTTTGTTGTTTGTCTTCCTCTTTCTTCATTCTTTCCACATTCCCTGTGCAATATCATCCATGCCCGTGGCTTCAATTAAAACACACATAACTGATGATTATCAGATCTATACCTATGGCCCACATATTTTTCCTGAACTACAGATTCATACTTCCAGTAGTCTACTGGACATTTCCACTTAATTATTTATAGGCATTCCATGTGTCAATGTCCAAACAACTTATTTACTTCCTGTGCTCCCAACCCTTACCCCAAACCTGCTCCCCTTCTATTCTCTACCTAGGTAAATGGCACTACTATGTACTGTTGTTGAAGCCGGAAACAAAGTGGTCATTTTACAGTGCTTTCTTCCTTTATTTATTTAATGCTGTCAGTTATTCTTCTGAGATATTTCTAAAATCTCTATTCTCCACTCTCCCATTGCTATTGCCTTGGATAAAAGGTAGTTTATTGTATATGGTAGTTTATGGTACGGCTGAGACTAAATAATGATATTACTAGATAAAAGGCAAATTAATTACAGCAAATCCTTCAATAAGGTCATTTTATTCAATGTCAACTTGTTATAACATTGATGAGAAAAAAAAAATTGCTTCCCTGCTGGGGCCACTGTCTGGGTGGGCTTTGCATCTTCTCCCCATGTCTGTGTGGGCTTTCTCTGGGTATTCTGGTTTCCTGACACATCATAAAGATATGCATGTTAAATTAACTGGTGTGTCTCAATTGTCCCAGTGTGAGCGAGTGGAGATGTGTGTGTGAGTGCACCCTGCAATTGGATGGTGACCTATCTGGGTCCATTTCCTACTTTGCACCCTGAGCTGCTGGAAGAAGCTCTGGCTATCGGAGACATTGAACTGAAACAAGCAGGTTGCAAAATGAATTAATGAATACAAATGACTGTAAAATAAAAATGTATAAATTATACAACATAATCATGCAAATACACAACAATAAATGATGCAGTATGAAAGTCCTCAGTGAGCCTACTCTATTTGTTATTGTTTGTTTTCAACTGTGTGGTAGTAGCAGGTACTTCTGACAATTTTTGCTTTTTTTTTTTTTTTGAGACAGAGTCTTGCTGTGTAGCACAGGCTAAAGTGCAGTGTTTCAATCACAGCTCACTGTAGCCTTGACTTCCCAGGCTCAAGCGATCCTCCCACCTCAGCTTCCCAAATAACTGGGACTATAGATGTGCACCCCAAATTTTGCTTTGTAATAATTATTCCTTGATTAACCCACTACTACAACCATTGCCAATCACTATTTCAACAAAAATTAGGTAATTATCTTGTATTCATTATTCTTTTTTAAATGTGTGTATAACTCATTTATTTCAACGTTTAACATAAGAAGTGTTTGGGGTAGCTTTTTTAACTTTTGTTTTAAGTTCAGAGATACATGTGCAAGTTTGTTGCATAGGTAAACTTGTTTCATGGGGTTTGTTGTACAGATTATTTCATCGCCCAGATATTAAGCCTAGTACTCATTCGTTATTTTTCCTGATCCTCTCCCTCCTTTCACCACCTACCCTCTGATAGACCCCAGTGTGTTTTGTTCCCTTCTATGTGTCCATAAGCTCTCACCATTTAGCTCCCACTTAAAAGTGAGAACATGTGATATTTTTCTGTTCTTGTATTAGTTCGCTAAGGATAATGGCCTCCAGCTCCATCCATGTTCCTGCAAAGGATATGATCTCGTTCTTTTTTATGGCTGCATAGTATTACATGGCATATATGTACCACATTTTCTTTATCCGGTCTATCATTGATGAGCATTTGGGTTGATTCCACATCTTTGCTATTCTGAATAGTGCTGCAATGAAAATACATGTGCATGTGTCTTTATAATAGAATGATTTATATTCCTTTGGATATATACCCAGTAATGGGATTGCTGGGTCAGTTGATATTTCTGTCTTTAGATCCTTGAGGAATTGCCACACTATCTTCCACAATGGTTGAATTAATTTACCCTCCCACCAACAGTGTATAAGCATTCTTTTCTTGTCCACAACCTTGTCAGCATCTGTTTTTTTTTTCTTGACTTTTTAACAATAGTAATTCTGGATGGTGTGACATGGTATCACACTGTGGTTCTGACATACATTTCTCTAATGATCAGTGTTACTAAGCATTGTTCATATGATTGTTGACTGCATGTATGTCTTCTTTTGAAAAGTGTCTAGGCCGGGCGCAGTGGCTTACACCTGTAACCCCAACAATTTGGGAGGCCAAGGTGGATGGATCACCTGAGGTCAGGAGTTTGAGACCAGCCTGGCCAATATAGTGAAATCCTGTCTCTACTAAAATTACAAAAATTAGCTGGGCGTGGTGGCAGGCACCTGTAATCCCAGCTACTGGGGAGGCTGAGGCAGGAGAATCACTTGAACCTGGGAGGCAGACATTGCAGTGAGCTGAGATTGTGCCATTGCACTCCAGCCTGATGACAAGAAAGAAACTCCATCACAAAAAAAGAAAAAAAAAGAAAAGTGTCTATTCATGTCTTTGCCCACTTTTTAATGGGCTTGTATTTTTTTCTTGTAAATTTGCTTACGTTCCTTATGGATGCTGGATATTAAACCTTTGTCAGATGCATAGTTTGCAAAAAT